>VDFB02374852.1:0-16134 GCA_007258455.2 Sequoia sempervirens | reverse complement strand
AAGGCTGAAAAGGCTTGGGATTAAAACTCCTCTTTTGACCTTGGAAATAATTTTGAAAAGGTGGCCTATTCTATTGATTCTACTAATAAGGAGCTCGGTAAGGCCTATGCTCATGGCTGAATTGTTTCTTAAGGCTCAAAAATTCATTACTAAAGGTTTATCCAAAAAATTGTAGCATATTTCTATTTCTTTAATTTCTTTGGTCTAGTCTAGGATGGCATTTTCTTGAATAGCAACTTGATAACCTATCATTGGGACTAGTGGTACAATAGCTATATAAGGAAAATTTATAGGAATAGGTGGCTAAATTTTAGGAAAAATAGGTGTAAGTGGTCTTGGGGATATTTTCTCAGCTTGAATGAGACAATTTTCTGCTCTTATTGTGATACCATAGGCATTTGGCAATGTAAACCCTCCCATGGACTGTATCATAACTGAAATTTCACTATTCGGGGATTTTAGGAAGAATAGGAAAGCATGCTTGTGTGAGGGTTTAACTATCACAGGGATCTTATCCTAGGTTCTCTAGAACTGATAATTGAAATTAGCCATGTGTTCATGGGGAGCCCACTTGATGGTGCTCATTTGCTCTAGCAATGAAAGGTGATCTAATTTATCTATGAACTGTAGGTGTATACCATTGCCAAGTTGGTCCCATTTTGTGATGGAATTTTTCAAAATCCCTCTAAACCACTGAAGAGCTTTCCCCTTCAATGAAGCATCCAACAATCTTATAGCCACATTTTCTTCTGTCACGTTGTGCACCGAACATAGGGTTGCCATACCTCAGATGTGTTCAATAGGTGTGGTCTATTCTTTTCTAGTGAAGTATGGTTGTCCTTTAAGAGCAACAATTGGGATGCCATCATGTTGAGCCAGCAATAATAGACTTCCCCCATTAAATGGTTGGAAGTAAAATTGTATCACCATAGGTGGTGCTTGAGATACAGGAGTCAGGTTCCTCTTCACAAAAAATATGGGACTGAGCTTCAGAGGTGTGGATTTTGTGCTACTTACTGAATAGAAGATCCTTCTTGGTGGAGAGAGCTGCAAATATTCAAAAGGAGCTCAACTAGATCTGGTTTGAATCCTTCTCATAAGTTGTTTGCACTAAATCTGCAATGTAACTAGAAATTAGGAGTCACCAGGTATATCTGAAACCTCTATAGGCAGAAAATGCTACTGCATATACCAAAAAATGGATGACAATTTTGAAAACAAATCTAATGAGAAGACTCTAGAGTCTCACTGGGTGTGACAAAAAATGTTGGCAATCAAGATTGCACCCTTAGCCAAGTTAGACTTGCTTATCCTGTTCCAACATGGAAATGCTCTAAGATTTGTGGGTAAATCTATAGGTGAGAGTGAATCTCTAGAGTGGGTTGGTTCCCCTAGTAAAAAACCTAATCTATTAGACCTTCAGGGAAAAGGAGTAGAAGGAAAAACTAAAAAAATAGATCCTAAACTAAGGTGATTCACCAACAATATGAAGATTCTAACAATTTTTTCCACTCACAACAAGATCCCTAAAAATATGATTCTCACAATCCCACCCTAAACACATAATACAAAAGTGGTTTGCATAAAGGTTAATCAAACATAACATAGAATACAACCTGAATCACATGAAACCCTTGCAAACAAACTTACAATGACAAGACAAAAAGAGGATTTTGTATTTGAATCATAGTTAACATCAGATTGTGACTATAAATTTGAAACAAGATGAGAAAGTAAATCCTGCTATTTTATTGAACTAAAGGAGTGAACAATTTCATAATCTAAGTACAAGAATAAGTTTACAAAACTCTCTTAGTGAATAGGAGAGCAAGAAACCATCAATCTAAACTGAGAAAAATAAAAAAATTCTCTAACTTATAGCCTCCAAGTGTCACAATAGTGAAAATAGCCAAAAAACTTCACTGCATCTCTGAATAACAACATTTCCCATTTTTGAGCTCAAGGGAATAGCCTAAAAAATAGTGTCACAAACTGCTCCAAAATGGATAAAAAAGATAGAAACTTTCCACCTCCAAAGGGTTGATCCAAAAAACCCACAAAATTAGGTACACATAGTTGGAAATTGAAAATGGAAAGTTCAGTTTGCCTCCTTTTCTCCAAATTCACCCAAGTGAACTCAACTCAAAATAAAAGGTTTTAGTGGGGGCTTATGTACATCAACTGCATTTAAATAATAATAGACATTAAGGTAATTTATAGAAACATTACCTGAATGTTATTTTACAACACTTGTAGTTTCAAAAAACAAAAATAGAAACCTTCCCTATTACATCTGATTTTTGCAGTTTGAGCTCATATATTCTAATTTTTGTAATTTTGGAGTAAAATTTAATTCTTTGCAAAAATCAAAATATTTAAAACAAGGCACCTATATACTTGACTTTTCTATAAAAAATTATAAAAATCTTAGGAATTCATCAAATATGGTGAT
Organism: Sequoia sempervirens; assembly: GCA_007258455.2. NCBI lineage: Eukaryota > Viridiplantae > Streptophyta > Pinopsida > Cupressales > Cupressaceae > Sequoia > Sequoia sempervirens. Next base: position 13,682 of record VDFB02374852.1, on the reverse strand, counting down.
TCAAAGCTCCAAGTGAAACTTAAAGTATCCAAGCGTTAGGAAAAATTATAAAAGACCTAAGGTTGTTGTCTCAAAGTGATTTTAAGCAATGGATTAAATATCTCCCAAGGTATAGAAGGCTTATCTAAAAAGGCCAAACATATATGATTTTCCCCTAAACTCAAAAGCAAAGAAGTGAATATAGTTTTATTTTCTTCAAAAATAAAGAAAAAATGAGTAAATTAAGGCTTTGACCTAGGCATCATGGGCAACAAGGCATTTATAAAGCATTTGATTTTTTAAAAGAATGTGAAAAAATCACATTCGACTTAGGGCAGGGAGGAAACCCTACTATCAAAACCAAAATGAATCCCCAATATTTAGCATGATTTTCGCTTGGCTGATTTGGAGAAAGAAAGTTTTGTACTTGGCCGCCATGAGAAACTAGAGTTTGAGGCTAGAACTTCACCATTTCAAGCAGCATTATTTTCCATTCTTGTCAAATCCTCTCCTAAATTTGATGGTAAGATATTTTCTACCATTTTGATGTATTTTTTACTCCATTTTGAAGGAAAAATCAGGCCTGTAGGTCATGGCCATGACTGGTTCTTTAATGCATTTCTCTCTTCTATGTTTTTTGTTGATGTCTTGTTTGCATTAGCCACCATGGTGCAGGAGCACCAAGCAAATAAACTTTACATTAGGGGTTAGTATGTTAGGAATAGGTGTTAGGGTCCTTTTGGTATTAGAGAAGGTCTATTTACATTAAATAAGGTCTAATGAGACCATATTCCATGTAATTTGGAGATTTGTGGGTCATTTGTGGTAAAGAGTCAAAAGTTGCAAAAAAATGTAAAAAGTTATTAAGGGAAAAATTGCAAAAAATGCAACTTATGCAACTTTTAGGAAGATGAAGGATCATATCATTTCAAAAGGAAGTTATAGGCATTAGGATGGTTATTTTTTGATGTAATAAAGTATATAAATCCTCTAAAAGGCTCGAGCATTGGTTGGTGAATATTGTATTGAAATTCAATATCAATAACAACGCTTATTTCTGTAATTTCTTTGCATTTCTGAACTTTCCAAGGACTATACAGTCTCGTACTATTTGTAAGTGCTCTAAAATTCATTTAATTTTTAGGCAGGATGAATTAGCTCTCATTTTTATCTATTTTGAGAGTATAACATTTATATTTGAGGGGGGTTTCTTCATTTTCCTGAAACTGCCTGTAAGAAACCAGTGAAGGGTTGATTGAAGTTAAAATAATGAACTAAGTCATTCCACCTATTGTCAAAGCCTATATCTTGGTTGAATGACTTATCCCATGGTAGGTTAGATTCTCTTATGGTTTTGAAGGCAGAGGAGACAAGTTGTTGGGATTTGGGTGATGCCGTAGGGAAAAACAGTGAGTTTTCCTAGTGAAAATGGGGTGTTAAAGTTTGGTTTTGACAAAATGTTGAAAGATCTATCTATGTAATGATTGTTTGAGTTTATTCAGCGTATTTGTGAAGTTTTGGATGTATTGGTTGGGTTTGATAAGCCCAAGAGTCAAGATTTTCAATAAACCCTTGGTAATTGCATGAAAAGTGAGGGTTTGAAGTACAGTATCTTAGAAGTCATGGAATTGATGAATGATGGTGTATTTTGAGGTTATGTAACCTAACTTAGATATTTTCAAGGATATTTTTGGTTAACTAATTGATTTGGGGGTACCTCCTTTGTAAAAGAGGGCTATTTGGTAGCCTAAAAATAGGGGTAGTCTATTGATTCTCTATATTGTTTCAAAGAAACCTCATGGAGTGTTTTGGTATGTTATGATAGGTCATGAAGTGAATCTTAGAAGGTTTCTAGTTGGTCTCTATATGACCTTCTCTAAAAGATAATGAGAAAAAGTAGTTTTTGAGGGCCACAAGCAACTAGGTGTGTTTGAGAGAGGTTCAATGGATGGTTTCCTATTTAAACCTGTTTATTTTGAGTTGGCTTGAGTCATCACTTCCTTGCTTGACATCACACCATGAGAGGGTTTTTTCGAGCTTGTGAAAGCTTGGCTTGTGGACTTAAACTGGGTTTCTACACTCACAGCCTGGGTAAGCTTCATTTCCTCTTTACATTATACATTTCCCTCTTTAAAAGGTTCAATTTAAGCTCATTTCACAAACATAAGTTAAGCATCTTTAGGAGAAATGAGTAAATTTATGAGTTTGGATTTGCTTAGGTCACAACCTCACCATGTGTATTCTCCTATTTCTACAAAACAATCTCCTTTGGGCTCCACCCATGATGTAAAAAGGTATTAATGTCAAGTGAAAGAATTTCTTGTATTTGTTTATCATTTTCTTGGGTTTTGAAAACTAATCATTTCCATCACCATTGACTTCATTGTCTTCATTTTTTTAGAGCTTCATTGCTAGTATAAGCTCAAACCCTTGTTATTTCCTTCTGAATTTGCATTTTGAAAATAAAACCCCAAGTGGGTATCAACATTTCTGAAAGGAAAAATTCTCCTAGGCCATGACCATGAGAGAAAAACTAGGTTTCTTTGCATTCTTGTACAAACTTGAGCCACTCCATTACTTCTGCATTTGAAATCTTACAACATAAACCCATGTGGATTTCCTCTTATTTCCATCAAAACTCAAAATGGGTACCGCCGCATTTGCTCCCATTCCATGCAAAGTGATCTCTTTCTTTCTACTCACACATAGATGCATTGTATGGGTAATGGTAAATTTAATATCATTGTTTCATTCCATACCTATCCATTACCTTCAGTGTTTACTTTAAAACAACATGATGCATCTATAGACAATAACAATTTCACTATTGTTTATTGTAATCAACCTACATTCTAAAACATGTATGAGGCATTATTTCTCTTCACCATATAGAGACATCAAACATTCAACTACAAAATCCCCATTATGTACATGTTTTTGTGGCTTCGCTTGTTTGTATTCAAAATGTGAACTCTACTCCACTAGAAACTTTTCTTAATGAAGCAAGCTGAATTCTTTGTACTCTTTTCTTTTAGAAGGACATGTTGCTCCAATGACATTTGTATTCTCTCCTTTTGATGCATAGGTTTTTAACAATTGCTTGCTTTCCATTTTTTTTGAAGTGAATAAACACAATGAAACTCAACTTCATTTGATACTTTTTAGTTTCTTATCAAACAAACATGTTTCCTCATACTCTCCATGAACTTTCTCATTCACTAATTAACATGGTTTCCATGAGATTTGCACACACTTTATTTATGAAATAGATAGAGAAAAGCTCTATTTACTCCTAAATGCATTGCATAGTGATGCCTTTATTCTATTTACTTACTTTTGCAATGTTTCATGCAACCACTATGATGCCTTTGTAGGTCACTTATTGTTCATTGTCACCCGTCTTGAACACTTGATTGTTTCAGAAAAATGCACTTCCAGTTTCACTTTTACCACAATTTCATGTAACAATGCAATGAAATACTCTTTTATATATATATCATCAATCATACTGAATCAATACTTGTGTTTTTTGCAATCAATTGACATTAGTGATATTTCCATTTAGGTTCAACTCAAACACTTAATGCATTGTGCCCATAGTCAACAATGCTTCTTCTTCCTTCATATTTTGGCTTTCATTCTTCATTTACAACCACTTGTAATTCCATTTCTTGATGGAGAGAATGTTTCCCTCTATTCTCTTCATGCATTTTTATTTCTCTTGGGGAGCTAATGTTGATGTGAAACTTGATCTTTCCATAAAAGACTTTGAAATATAAAAACCTGATGATGGTGCTTTGACGCTTCTTCATTTGCTTTAGTAGCCACTTTTGATTGGCATTATGTATTCCTGTTCACTATCATGTCATGAGTATGTACCCTTTGTGATGGTCTATGTGAGCAATTGATCACTTATTATCTTCAACTCATTGCATTTTCAGACTTGATTGTCCTAAACGATCAATTGCTTGAACTCTTATGACACTTGTGATGTACTCCTTCAGATACATATCTCTTTGAGAAATTGTGAATTTGTTTCCTTTCTCAACCCCTCTCTTGAATGGTTAGGGGAAGCATGTCGAGCTCAACCCTTGTGGGAGACCATTTTACACCACATGCTATAAGTATTCAAAGTAGATCAACAACATGGCTTTTCCTATACCTACGTAGGAAACAAACAATGTTAGATGAAAAAAAAATAAGTTCAAAGTTATTATGATGTTTCCTCCTTTGTGATCTCTTCCACACTTATTGTCTTTTCTCAATTGATTCAATGCACCAAAAGAAATGTTCTACATTATTGTTGATAGATCATGTAGGAGGATTCATAACCCGAGCTCTAAAAAAACTCTTCGAATCATTTGCAGGTTCATTTGGAGAATAGGAGCAAAGAGGGATGCACAACATTGAAGGAAAGTTGAAGACACATTCAGGCAATGATAGCTATGTTCCCTCTTATGTGCTCTTTTCCTTCTTTATCTTCAGTAGTGTAGTGCACTCAGTGTGTTTCATTTCTCAGCTATTCACATAGCTTTTGTGGGACACTTGATTCTTATTTTTATCCCAATAAATATAAAACAACATTTTTGTACAACTCTTGTTCAATTCTATACTTTTCTTTTGCAAACAATGTATGGAACATTATGGAATGAATAACTGAATATAGAATGAAAGCACTTTTGTTTACACATCATGCAATATTCTATGCTGGAAATCATGAATGGAAAATTGAAACACATTACACCTTTCTAAAAAATCAAAAAATCAAATATATGTAATGGTTTATGCAACTAAAAAAATAAACTAAAACTCTTCACATTAAATGAACCTAAATTAACTAGCTCTATCAATTTGAGTTGTGGTGCAAAAATGAGAAAATTTCCATCATTGATGTGAGCATTTGCATGATGAAATATAAATCATTGGATCATGGTCCACCCTTGACTATATTCATCTCACATCACAGATCGTAAATCTAGGTCTCGAAACCCAGTTTAGATCAACGATGGAACAAGATTGGGTCATGTGTACCTACTTGAAAAATAAAGGCACAAAAGGAATCACCTATATCAGTACTTAAAAATAGTGATGACACATTAGAACTGAGGAACTCATCACTCATCACCCATTTGAAAAAGGTAAGTGCACAACTATCAATGATAAGTGATGAAAAGAGTGATAGAGAGCTTTAAAGTTCATTGTGTATCGTGAGTTCAAGATATAGAACTCAAAAGCAATTAGTGATAGTGAAATGGCCAGCGATACAAAGGGAAACTCACATCACTCATCGCTAATGTGAAACATAAAATAAAACTTCTATTCGTGATGAACGACCAACAAAGCAATCAATGGGGATTTAAGTAAGACAATTTTGCGCGTGCTTGAAAGTTGTTTTAAGAAGGGGAACGTCTAGGACCATGCATGAAATTGCCTCAAAATACTTCGAATCATTTTATTCAAAGGATGTAAAGGAAAAACAAGGTCAATTAGTCATCCTTATAAAATATATTTCAGACCTTGGAATGAGGGGCTTGTAATACAATAGATTTGATGACATAAGTTACAACTGAACTGACTGGAAACTAGCAATAAGGGGTCAACAATGAATTACAATGTTGATAAGGAAAAGAACTTAAGGGTTATTTAGGAAGGGTTTTGAGAACACAACCCAAAGGAATTAATAGTGGAAAAACCCTAAGTCTAGATACTTGAAACCGACCAAATTATATAGAATTTAGAAATGGAACCAAAAAAAATTTAAAGGTTCCATAAGTGTCTCCATTTGGGGATGTCTATCCCTCTAGAACAAAATGAGATCCTAGAATCTCAAGCGAAGTAGACCAGGAATAGAAAACCAAAACAAGGACCTGCTCAGACAAGGAAAGAGAACCAAACCAAAGCAACCAACATATATACATTATTCACATGGTTGTACAATGTATTCCCAATTTCAAATTTTCTCAGAAGCCCTTTTGATGTACAATCATTTTAGCTTTCACTCTACAATTCAATAGGCTTCAACTTCACATTGGTGACCCTAGGCCCCCCAAAACTTAGAGCCATTTCTTTCCTCTCTCAAAAAAAATATTATTTGTTGTCTACATTATGCTAAGACCACAGACATTGCCATGAATTTCCCACCAACTAATCATGTTATGGCCACTTCAATCAACCACTATGGACATATGTTCAAACTTACCATTGTCATCATTAACCCTGTCCAAATAAAAACTGCAATATGACATTAACAAGAACCCATAATCAATATAACATTTTACTTGTCTCATTTAATAATCATACTCCACCAAATATTCATCTAACTGGATTAGAAATTGAAAACACTCATAGTCCATTAGATCATTAATAGCATAAGGGTTGACATCAATTCTAGTTTGCACATCCAAATAGAAACTTTCATAAGAACTTTTCTCAATAGTTCCATCTAGAAATAGTTTCCCTAATCCTTTGAAATCATGTTGGAAATCCACTTCTAATAGTCAAGGATTAATAGAAGGCTTATATAAAACCCTAGGGTCATCCTCTAGTTCCTATCTCTTTCCAGAAAAGCACTCATCTTGTGTAATGAATAGCAAACGTTCATACATAGGAATATTCTCAAATAGGTGTTCACATTCACTTGAGCAGTGTAAACATGTCATGCTACCACATGCTCCACTACCTTGGAAAAGTGGTTAATCAAAACCTGTGGTATCCTTGTTCTTGTTCATATTAGGATCATTACCACAAAAAAAATCGCCCACAACATCCCATGGATGGATCAAATAACTCAGGGTTGATAGGGTCAGTAACAAGGAACTCATGTGCACCATCAATTCATAAGTATGTTGACTTGAATGTGCAAGGCTCCTTATAATCTGATTGTTGTTCATTAGTAGTTGAACAAGATTCTTAATCCCTTTCCTTGTCAATACATTCTCTGTCAAAGACAGTCATGCCATTTTTTTGGAAAAAACCTGCATATTCCATTTCTGCTTCACATAGACAATTAGAAACAACTAGGATGTGATCCTGTTGGTTAGTACCACATTTTTCATTATTTTTAACACTATGCTTAGGCTTAGGATATTGAACACATATATTATTGTCTTCAAACTCATCATCATTCACAAGGCTAGCACAGTCAATCTTAGATATAACTTGATTGCATTCCAAGAATCCTTCACATGGAATTTGTTCATTCACTAGTAGGGGCAATATTTCTTGAAGATCAATATTATTGCATCCTTCATGCAAATAATTTTTTTTTGGATCATTCCCATAGAAGGATTCATACTCAGAAAAATAATCAAAAACTTCACTTTCCCTATAATCATCATCACAAGGAAATTCATTACCACATGCACTACACCCCAAGTGCCTGGGTTGAAGGCTCAAACTCTCCTTCTCACTACCTTGACCACTGATTTGTGATGAAGCATCAATCATACTTACAAATTCATCTTCTTCCTTATCACCAATGTATTGATTTACACATAGGTTGCTTATGGATTGGTTATAATCATGCTCATCATACATACCACAAGACACATGTATTTTCTCTAATACACCCTTTTCACTTACTTGCACTTCTTTATGATTATTTTCAATAGGATAACCACTAATGATGCTTTGCGATTTCATACTTTGTGCATAATCATGCCTAGCTTCCTCAAAAATTCTTATCTAATCAACTATTTGATCAAAACCTTGAGGCTTCAAATCCTTTGGCAATGTACTCAATCTTGGCTCAAAAATCTCACAAAAAAGTTCAATGCACAATGCATCCTCTAGTCTAAAATTATTGGGAATTTCCAAAAAGGCATCTAAAAACCTTGCAAATAGGTTACCTGGCGATTCTCCCTAATATATTTTTAGACTAGATAGTCTTTGAACAAAAGACATTTGATCAACATTGCTTAAGCTTTGTTGATGTTCAATTTTGGATTCATAATTAGTTGCACTAGGTGATGATGGACAAACCAAAATAGTAGAATCATCTCTATCTTGATAGTTACTTCTACTTTTTGATCCACTTGCATGAGATGTGCTAAAATAACCAATTCCTGTAGGCATATATGCTTTCATAATTGAATATATTATGTTGTTTTCAATATTCATGGTAATTTTATATGCATGATACAATGTTAAGGGCCCTCCTTATCTCTCAACAAATAACTCATTTCTTCATCAAATGCACCCAAATATACAACCAAACATTCTACATCACTTGGTCTCATAGTTTCGGGAACATCCCTAATTGCCTTTGCAAATCTAAGGTTGAAAGCTGGGACCAACTCCTCTTCATCCTTTTGGATTTCCATGATTTTTTTCCTTATTTAACTCAGATTAATCCATTCACCAAATTGTTCAATAAATGCTAACATGAATTCATTCCATGAAGAAATAGAACATACTAACAAGTATGAAAACCAATCTCTAGCATATTCGTTTAGAGATTGAACAAAGAATTTCATGACAACATTTTCATGATCTATCTCATAATCACCCATCAAATCCATAAATGTATGAAAATTTCCATAAGCTAATCCAAAACCTCACCCTATGAATTTTGGGAAATGTTCCCGAACATTATTAGGAATGAGATTGAGGAAACCTTGAATACCATTAAAATTTAGTTGTTTATACCTCCCAATAGAGAAATTTATTTGTGGCATGTCAAAGGGTGCATGCCTTACATGTTCTTACTTGAAACTCAGCAAGGAGATATAGGGGAATGATACATTTTCTTGTACCCCTTTACAAGCCTCAAATATCAACTTCATAGTTGATCATTCACTTCCATAGTCCTTGATTTAATCATGATTTTGAAATGTATAACTCAAATAAATCTATGCCTTGGATTTTCTAATGGGCAGATTTTAAAGATAAGCACACTTCTTCATCATAATGTAGTAACTTCAAATTATATCTTAGAAGTATGTAAAAGTACCACTACAATTCCTGTTATTAGTGCTCAATTCACTTAATAAGGAATCAAAATTTCTCCAAATCAATCAATATGATTTTCACACAGTTTTATGCTTCTTGAAAACCAAAAAAGGGGAAATACCTAGATGTCTTGTAGCTACCACAAATTATGCTTATTATTGGAAAACTTTGTAGATCTGAAGCTATCATCACCATTCCATCTGATTCTTCGCATAGAGTCGCTACCTCCTTTATGGAGGAATAAAATTTAATAACATGAAGTTTCTTTCATGGATTGATTTCAATTTAAGCTTCCTTGATTAGTAGAGTTACACATGAATCCTTTATGTTTTCTACAACACAACCCTTTCCATGATTAAATACTCAAAATATGAACCAGATGTTCAAATTCAGTAAATTGTTCGACTCTCTCAAGATAATACTGGATTCCTTTGAAATTTTCTCTTTAGCTTCCCATCAAGGTACTTCATCATGTGAGCTTAGGTCTACCATATCTTTTCTCAGCAAATTTTCATTCTATTTTACTAGATTCTCTCAAATAGTACATATTGGTGCAAAGATTTTAGAGTCACCACTCACATCTAGTGAGAAATTATAAAATAGTCATGGAATTATGGTAGATATTGATTTGATTTCCTAGTTTTAGGTGAAACACAACAAATTATTGCAACATTTATAAAAATTGACTCATTGACATAAAGCTAGGCCTGAAAAATTTATTCTCTAGCACAATATTTGACTCTTTGATAGGACAGTTTGCAACCCAATTTCTAAGTGTAGTGCCCAATGGAGTTGCCAATCTATTGGTGACTCAGATGGGAAACTATAATTCCACAATTTTCAATTTTTTTCTACAAATTGTTTTGAACTTGAATAACTATTTAAGGCAAGATGATCTTCTATCAAAATTTTCTCAAACTATCATTCCCCAGTAGAGTCACCAATCTCTTGGTTATTTTTTTAGAACCAAACTTGATCTCACCATTTACCTTTGAATTTTCTAGAATATAATGATAAGTAAACACAATGATTAGCCAAAAAACAAGTAAGGATTACTAGGCCTTTACTTCTACTCTTTAGGCTTTGTGAAACCCATGAGGGTGATCCTGATAATGTTCAAATAATGTTCTTGTGTCATTGTATCCTGAACATTAGAACAAATAGATGTATTCCTATCAGCTATAAATAGATAAAATTGGTCAAGGATTTGGTTGAACCTTAAGTGAATTTCCACCTAAAGCAAGCAATAAAAGGTATTTCATACTGATATGTTGTAATTGATGGTGTTTAGATGATTTTCATTCTCATTTTTTGCTCTTGGTCAAGTGTAGAACAAACTCATTTGCATTCAAAATAACCAAACAAATAGACCAGTTCCTTGTCTTTGGGTAATCAAGTCACATTTGTAACAACTCGTAATACCTTAGCAATTTGACTCAATAATTTAAAGGATATTGACATATTGTATTATAATATTCAACTCATTATGTAAAAAACAAGAGTACTTAGCAATCGTAGAATCTTCCCTCACAAACCCATGATCTTATTTAAGAATTTATTCAATTAATTGAACAAAAGCAGAAATAAAATCACTCATTCAATTAAAACAATTGAAGACAAACAAAAAGATATTTAACCATTTCATTTATAATTTGGAAGAGAAAATACATAGGAGAGAATGTACTTTTGAAATAGCATTTTCATTTAGATACTACTGCTACTATAAAACTAATTAAGTTCTTCACACTAATCTATTCATTTGTGCGTGGATTTACAAATTCCTCTTTTATGGGCTTAGTTTTCCAACCTAGACCACTTGAGACCCAAAATTCAAACTCCTGCAATTGGCCCTAAAATCCCATTTATAAAAACATGGGAGTGATAAGCATCAGGAAAAATTAACACTTTAGTCATATTTACATTTGACACTTAATTTCATTTCAATTTCATAAGCATCCAAGATGGTTAGATTTTCTCATTGCAAAATGGGGGGAATGAAAAAGAAAAAACGTCCATATAGTCTATTGAAGAAGATTGACTAGCCTTCCAAAGACATCATTTGTCATTGTAGTAGCACCACAACCTCTTGTCTATGTAGATCAAAGAAGATTCTCCATGTTATCACCCCAAAAAAAAACTTATACATTGGCTAAAGAAGACAAGCCCACTGTTGTGGTAGTGGTGTCATAAAAAATAAAAAATAGAACTGAGGTGTTACTCTAATTCCTTAGAATCAACTAATGCATTTGACTGCAAAATACGACGAAACTGTCCGACAAAATATGTAAAATTCGATGTTCGTCGGGTGCTTGTAAAATTTGATGTGTAATTTCCAATTGTTTCGAAAGTTTATCCCCGACGTCTGTCGAAATATCGACGAACCTGGTGTTCGTCGAAATGTCGGCTATTATTTTTGTCGAATGTTCGACAAACATGAAAAATTAAAAATCAAACGTACCACATAAAGAAAAGTGAGTTCGCTACCGATGTATTAAGGACAAGAGTTTGCCTACTCTGAGACAGCTTGTGGAGAACTACTTGAACATTTTTCCCTGGAAAAATCAGAAAAAATTCAAGAAGATATCACCAAAGTTGAGGGTAGTCATTGTCTTTTGTAGAATTCAGTTGTGAAGTCAGATTTGTAGTTCTAGGTTTGAAAATCATATTTTAAAGCAATATCTCAATGGGGATTTCATTTGTAGAGTTAAGGGTTTTGAGAATTTCATGTCCATATTTTGTTGTGTGGAATCACCATAAGATCACAACTATGAAACATTCTTGTGAATGTAATTATGTGATCTATAACTCAGATATCATTTGGCAATGTATTGTGCTATAACAAATACAGATGCATTCATGTGTGACCCAAGTTTAATGTGGCTATTTTGTGATAGAAATGGAGTGTTCATATAATGTAAAGTTAATTCAAAGTTGTATAATGAAAGTCAATAATCATCATTGGGTGCATTCAAAGGTCTCAAGTTTAATGATAGGATGTAATTATAGCATGATTGAAGAGTGACACTTTGCCGCAATAAAGAGCCTATAACTCTGGTTGATATGCAGAGTGATTGTGTTATATCAATTATGTAGTGCATTCAAGCACAACCCATGTTTAATGGGCTATTCTAGAGAGTGATCAAGATTTTCTAAACCTTATGAATATTACTTGACATATATTTGCATAATCTCAAATTCCTTCAGAGGCTTTTGAAGTATCAATGTATCCTATATAGGGTTTAGAATGATTTCTTTTAATTAAAAAAATAAATAAATGATGTATTTCCTTGTAATTAGATAATGTGGAGATCTCCTAAATCTGCCCCAACACACTATCCTCTTTGGCACTGTATTCATTACTCTAGCTACTAGGTTTTGCATGTGACATCTTTAATATCTTCATGACCGTGGCTTTTAAATAGATCTCAGTATTTGCTTTAATCCTTTTCATGGTAACCCTTGAGTTCCATAATCCACCTTCAATCTCTTCTAAGAACGTTGTCTTAAGCTAGACTGCATAGTATGCATATAAAGCAAGTCCTTCATACCGGCCATTGTTCCAAACCATCACTCACTGCCTTGCTTAAAATGTTTCCCCCATAAGCACAATAACATGTTTAAAACCACAGGCTGCCGCTGATTGACCATTACTCACCACACTTTCATCATGAAGATACAATGAAATTTTGTCTTCAAAACTCAAGCAGCATTATGGAAGATAACATTGTGAATTGTTTGTTGTGTACGATTTGATTTTTCTGCACATTTACTGCTTTGCTAACTTTCTTTTTAGGACTGGTATTGCACCCTCAGCCTGGTAATCTCAAACAAATTTCACTCACTATCATTTCCTTGAAGATTCCTTTCATGAGCATCCTCTATAAAATCAAACTATGCCCTATAAACTGCCTACTTACTACAGGGGACTCATTGTATCATGGTATTGTAGTTCTTAAGATCCTTCAACCTTATTGACACTACTTCACAGTCCACAAGGTATTATTCACTATTTTCCCATCTTTGGTGAGTCTCAAAACACTGCTCAAACATGCAATCCACTACCTCCATTATAGAATATTAATGGCTAAGAAGAAACATTGAACCTATGATTACTACTGTTACTTCATTTGGACAGTCATTCCCTGATTGCATTTGCCTTGTCTAACATTACCAAAAGCATTTGAAAAACCATTAAGGTCAGCAAGGGGGTAAGGAAACTCACTGTTAAAATCTCCACTTTACTATGCAAGGTTTGAGCTTTATTATCTTGTCACTGCTCAGCCTCTTTTTGACTATCACATCTCAAGTGATTGTTATTCTTCTTACCGTAGATTGCATTTATAGATGTCACTAAGCTACATAGTGTGCTTGTTATTGGCTACAATCTTTAGATTGCAAGATTTTGTTATTAGCTACAATGTCTCAATCTTTCTGGTATTGGAACCTCACTAATCCGCTATAGTTATTGTTTATATTTCTATGGAGGCTTAGGGTTTGTACCCTAATCATGCTCTTACCAATGCTTCTGTTGTTTTTTATTAGGGCTCTCTCAATGTTGAGGGCCCTAGGGATAAGCTCGTCATAAGAAGTGACACATTGCATCTTTAACTAAAAGGATAAATCCGTATTGACATTAGCAATGATGATTATGACTCATTGCTCCATAGGAATGGGTCACTTGCTCTTACTAGCTCGCTACCTCCATTGTTGTAAGAATTTTGTGATCAAGTTCAATATTCTGATTGTAGGAGTCT
>VDFB02374851.1:0-47358 GCA_007258455.2 Sequoia sempervirens | reverse complement strand
ATGCCAAGCAACTAAAATGAACAAAACCCTAAACCTCATATAAGAACCCTACAATAGATGTAGCAAAGATTTTTAGGTAAAATTTCTTAGGGTTTTAATATGAGCACTCTAGATTTTGCAAAATTCGAAAGTGCCATTAGTGGCTCTTTCTGGGGATGTTTGTTCCTTAGTGAACAGAGCAAGAATTTAGATCCTTTGGAGAAGCATACCAGGTGCCTACTCCATTGGGCAACAGAGTCAAAAGGTCATCTATGTCCTTGACTGCTTTGGCTTGACAAGTCAAACCATATATGATGGCCCAAGGCCACCAAAATTGTAGGCCTTTTCTTACCTCTGTCATAGACAAAGTTTTCATCACACCTCACTGAATCCAATCTAAAGACATTACTGGAATATGCCCAATTAAACATGTTGGCATCTCTTAATAACTTAACAACTACAACATTATCAACAAATTCATAACTAGCATGCATTTGAGAATCAAGCATACCCTTAAAATATTGATTATGTTGCAATGACTCACAAATTTTGTCATTCAAAATATTGTGAAGTTGAAAACAACTTTCCTTAATGTTTTTCTCATTACCACACTGCAAGAAAATTCCATCCAACTGAAAAATCTGGCACTCATACTCTGCCACATAGCTGGGATTATCAAGCTCAATCTGATTAGTAGTTTGCATGTCAAAGGTGAAACAATTAAAATGACCAATCAAAAGATTATGCACATCATGCAAACTATCTCCAAGTTTATGTAAAGAAATACACTCATACATTGGCACATCCTGTAACTGTGCCTCAACATGTTGGTGTAGAGAATCACCAAGAATCTCTACCCTATCCTTATTCTTACTCACTCTGATACTTTCAGCATTCACATCTTGTTCAAAAGCGAGTAATTCTAGTTCCAAAAGATAATCTATTTTTCCTTTTAAATCAGCCCCTATATCCATATAAAAGAATTCATAACTAGGCTCATCAAAATAAGGAAATAGATACTTATCCAAATCTGCATTAAAATTCTCAAAATCTTGCTTATAAACTTCATGGTTATTTCTTGTTCTTAACTCATTAACACAAGTTTCTAAACTTGCATCAGTCTGCATACTTTCATGCTCATCATATAATGCATCATTACAATCAAAGGGTTGCTTGCCTTGATCCATATTACCCTCATGTTGACCAACTGGTCCATAACTAGAAGGAACATCAGATACCCATGTTTCATATCTTTCATAATAAAGACTATCATCACTGTCAAATATGAGTAAATAAATTTTAACCTCCAGTTACAAATAATAGTTCAAGATGTGAATGACTCTTTGATAAGACAATCTGCAACGAAATTCCTGAGTACCTCCCTAGCAGAGTTGCCATTTCTATTGGTTATTTTTTAAGAACCAAAATTAATCTCAGTCCTAACCTATGAGCTTTCCACAACCCAATTATCAGCTAGGTTGAGGATTGGCCAACACCTAAGTAGAGTAATTAATACTTTACTTCTTCTCTTCGGGCTCTGTGAGACCTAGGGAGGGTAATCCCACACATACTCATAATATTTCATGCTTGGTCAAGAGTATTTCTTCACACAGATGCACTATCTCATGAAAATCACCTTATCAAAGGCTCGAAAAACCTCAGATAGAAGTGTTACTTATTTCAAGGAGTGCACTTTCATACTTAGAGTTGGGACAATGTAGTTTAAATTATTTTGTGAGTCATTTTTCATCTTGAATCCTAGGCCCATTCAATACTAGTTCAATCAGCCATAAGATAAACTAATAAAACAATCAGTACGTTATTTAAGGGCGAAAGATTCACAACTGGTAATCAATCGGTAGTACAATTTTGATTGAATTTCAGAAATAAATGGACCATTAGAATGTTACTTTGTAACATTTAACTCACCGTGTATGCAAAATATCACTTCCTTACTGAATCCTATATCCTTTTCTTACAAACTAATGAGCTCATTTTAGCATTTAAACAGTTCATTGAACTGAAGCACAAAAAAAATTCACCCATTTTTGTGCAAATGACAAAAAGATAAATGAAACTGTCATTAAAAACTTCATTCATAGCTTGAAAGAAAACACATAGGAGAGCAACATTTTGAAACTATAATTCTTCTTTATTTATGATATTTCCTTGTAAAATCATATTTAAGATTCCAATATAGTATAAATTTCATCTTAAACTTACTTCTAATATATTTAATACAATATCCTTCTATATTCTATTCTTCTTTTAGAGCATAACATTTACTGTGACCATATCTAGACTCAAAATTCTAAACTCTCTCTTTTTTAGCCATGAAATCCCCTTTATATATGCAAGGGAGCAACAAGCACCCAATTGAATTACAATTTCAATCTTCATTTGAGTTCATTTCAAAAACCTAATTCTAACTGACTCCTCGAAGAACTCCCACGTGGTTTCATAAGCAATCATTTGTGAACAGGGGAGGACAAAAGGCAAAAAACATGTGCAGGATATTAGTCGTTGTTGTCACAACATTCGTTGTTTGGAACAAAAAAGATTCCATTCATATCTTCTTGAAGACCTTCCACATCAGCATGAGAAAACAAAAGACAAACCATGGCCATATGAAAACAAATACCTCCTATGCAAAGACCATGGTGTCATCAAAAACTAAAAATAGGAGGTGACACTACTCAGAGTCATCGACATCCAAAAATGCTCGATTGCTCCTTGTCCACGATGCAATTGGAGCGATTACTAGTACGTCATCATCAGAGCTCCCATATGGCACCAGGGAATAAAGGTACTGGCCATAGTCTGAGTCGGTATCAGCTTCAACATCTGAAGGAGAGTCCGAAAGCATGATAAGAGAGTTGTGTTTACCTAGGCAGGCCCTATGGCTCTTCTCCTTTTTCCTAGCCTTCTTCACTGGTAGTTCTAGTTCCTTGCCTTTGCACTCAACCACTTCACCTGGAAGGGTCCTATTCCTCAAGTGGTAAGTACTCAGCACAATTGACTTCTTCTTATGGCCCCTATCCCTCCTTTTACCCTTTGAAATCTCAAGTGAAGCAATGGCTTCCTGCTCAGCTATGTCTTCACGACACTCAAACACACTTAGCCAGCTAGACCTCCTAACAGGTGGAATTATTGCTCCAGCTTTTCCCATTTTCTCTGAAGCTAGAAGAGTGATAATTAAAAATATTTTTGACTTAAGACCCACAAGAGAAGCACCCCAATCCCAATAATTGTAGATAACTCAAGCAACATAAATCCAAAATACACCAGAGAACCTAATTTCATACCAATTTTCTCAAGATGAAAACACTGAAACTCTGCTTAGGAAACCTTACATCCCTTTCAATCTCCTTTACTACACACACCTTACTTCTTCTGTAGATTGAAAAGATAGTGTGAATAAATAGTGAACAACCTGCATTAAATAGAAAATTTGAGCATGTAGAATTAATGACTTGAAAACTCCTTACACAAACGAATTGGTAACTTATCAGCTTGGCTTTGAATTTGGGTCGTTCATCTTAGAGCAATTAAAAATTCATCTAAGGTGGCCATGAGCATTTTTTTTCGACAATTATCAACTTGCTCCTTGAAAAAAGCGAGGCTATCTCAAATGATGCCATGTTCTTTTTTAACCTTGATTAATCATAGTTGATCTAAAAATTAGCATGTATCACCAACCTAATTCATGCTTTTCATTAATATCAACGAAGTACATAGGACCAGTTTCTTAGAGAGAAAATTTCTTTATACACTTCATCGCTAATCCTTCCCAAAATTTAGGGTGCAATTTAGCAATGAAGTTATTTATGTGATGATTTTCAATCCATTGGATCATGTCATTTTAAAACTTTATCAACAATTATCCAGTCCTCTTGCTACTTTCCTTTTTTCTTTATGTGGAATCCCCAGGATCATGACACATTACCTTTTTCATTAATGGTTATCGCTTGTTGCCGATCTACTTCATCCTCACTTGACTCCATCAGTGATGTAAACATCTCGATGATGATCTTTAGCCCCTGGTTCTGCGGCCTGACCTTTGGTCACATTCATCCTTCCGTCGTGCATCACTAATTCAAACCTTGCATCGAGGCTTCTATCTGTGATGGGAGATGTTGTGGAGGCATCAGATTTAGACACATACAACCTGCATAAAAAAATTGGCACAAAAGACATCGGTCATAGGATCATATCACATTAGCAGAAGAAAAACCCTTTAGAGGACATCCATCGCTTAGAGCTAATTCATAACTCAAGTTCTAAAACAAATCTACGATGAGCGATGAAGTTATTACATAAGGCCTTTGTTCATCGCTAATTCTCCTCATATATTTTTTAAGCAATTAGCGATGAAAATATTTACAACATTTATAAGGTCCATCGTGTATCGTTGATGTGAGACTTCACATTCAAAACATATCTGCGATCAAGCGATATACAGGAAATCACATCACATTGCTCATCGTTGTTCTAAGTTTATCTGTTTATAGTCATCCACGATGAGCGATAAGAACATAAAACCAAAAGCATCGCTCATCGCTATTACAAATTTGAAGGCTCAAAATCCATTAGCGATGAGCGATATCAAAGGGAAAACATCAATCCATCGCTCGTTGCTAATTCAAGGTGTGAACCAATGAATAAATCAATGACAAGCGATACAACTATGAGGGCCATCGGGACATAAGTAGGAAATTTTTAAGCATGTGCTCATTAGTTGTTCTAAAAGAGGGGACTTCTCTAGGATGACATGAGAATAGTAGGCTCAAGACTTCTGAATCATGCAATACAAAGGATGTAAAATTCAGGTGATTCAGACCTAGACACAAGAAGGGCCAGTCACATGATGAAATTTAATGAACATGATTTTTTTTTTGTGACTGACAATAGGCAATACCAATAAACAACATAATAGAATGCAAAGCAACTAAAACGAACAAAACCCTAAACCTCATATAAGAACCCTACAACAGATGTAACAAATATTTTTAGGTAAAATTTCTTAAGGTTTTAATATGAGCACTCTCAATTTTTCAAAATTCGAAAGTACCATCAAAATGTATATAGGGTATAGGGATTGAGGGTATAAGGCATAGGGTGAAGGGTTGAGAGTGTATGGTGTAGGGTTTAATTATAGTGTTGAAGTACAATGTTCAAGGTATAGGGTATATGGATGAAGTTTGATGTTTTAGGGTTTCATGTTTAACGTATAGGGTTGAGGGTTGAGGGATTAGATCTTAAGGATAGGGTTGAGGGTATAGGGTATAGGGTTGTGGGTTGAGGTCTTACAATTGAGGGATAATGTTTAAGGTTGAGTGTCTAGTTAAGTGTATAGGAGTATAGGACTACAAGAGTTTAGATGGAGTGCAGGGTTTTAGAGGTATAGGTTTGCAGGAGTCCTTAGGAGTTAAGGGTTGAGAGAGTAGGGTTTGGGAGGCTTCAGAATGGGTTGGGAATATGGTTGATGGACAAATATTAGGAGTTTGAGGCATAGGGTTTACAGGTTGGATTGGGTTAATAGGGTTGAGGTTGAGGGTTTGCAATTGAGGGACCAATGTTTGGGAGGTTGAGTGTCACAAGGTTAAAGTGTATAGAATAGAGAGTTAGGGTTTAGAATATTAGGTATAGAGGTTTGGGTATGTGGGTTGAGGATATGGGAATAGGATTAAGGGTTGAGAGTTAATAGTTTTGGATTTAATGAGTTGAGGTATAGGTTGAGGACATTGTTCAAAGGTTTAGAGGTATAAAGGTTGGTTAGGTGTAGGGAATAGGGTAGAGGGTTGATGGATTGAGGTTTATGTATAGGGTTGAGGGTATAGTGTATAGGGATGAGGGTTGAGGGTGTAGCCTAGTTTAGGGTAGAGGGTAGAGGGATTAGAGTTTAAGTATAGGGTTGAGGGTATAGGGTATAGCCCATATAGGGTTGAGGGTTGAGGGTTGAGGTATAATGTTCAACCCATTGAGTGTATAATATTAAGTGTCTAGGGTATAGGTATTAGGGTTTAGGATATTGGATATAGGGTTTAGGGTATGGGTTTAGGGTATAAGGCATAGGGTTAATGGTTGAGAGTGTAGGTTTTAGGGTTTAAGTATATGGTTGAGGGAAAATATTTAGGGTTGAGGGATAATGTTCAAGGTTTAGGGTATAAGGTTAAGGGTATAGGGCATAGGATGAGGGTTGAGGGTGTATAGGGATGAGGGATGATGGTGTAGGGTCATGTCATGTACAATGACACATATGACATAACAAGGGAATTGTGGTAAAATTTCATATCATACACAACACAAGACATAGATAGCACTTATAAGATGTCATCATTGCTCTAAGAAAGGTCTCACAAGTGGAAGACTTACTAATAGTGGAATGAAACTACCATTGCATGCCTATGAGAGGGTGAGCTACACCAGTATGATAATCGGGTCCTAACCCCATGATATTGTTTTCTTATAGACTCAACATGAGGGTAGGATAACACAACTGTATACCTCAATCAAACCCCCTACACACATGATGACACTCACAAAACCAAAGGAATCAAGCATGAGATGGAAACACTAGGATATGCTATATCTCTACTAGTAAGATTACCATAATTTCGCTAGACACATGACACACTTGCAAATGCAAAAATGGGAAAAATGCCAAAATGAACACCCAAAAATAAGGGAAAAACCTCCACAATAGGTTACAACATTAGGAGGTACAAATTTTCCAACTACTGAAAACATAACAAGTTGTTTTTGTTGATGATGCTTGTCGATGAAGTGATGACATGTGAAGAATCACAAGGAAAATGAAAAAAACTCTCATATAAGTTTCCTTGAACAATTATTTGAAATTCCTTTTGTTTGATGAATCAAAGGACTACAGTGTGCCACAAGGACACTAGAGCATGCTAGTGCTCAATGTCCTAAAAATGTCTTGAAAATGTGATAGAGTCCAAAAACTACATTAGAGTCTAGGGAATGCAATGTAGTCCTATGTTTGCATTACAATTATCTTTCCTACATTTTAGTCCTAGCCATAGATTAAATGGATGATTATTTATAGGTCTTATTGCCAAGGACAATACCTATGACTTGCAAAAAAAATATTACAACACAAAGTGATCTCTAAAATGGTGACAAATGATTAGGATACCAAGTTGGACAAGGATAATAAATCAAAAATTAAACTTGAAAGTCTAGATACATTAGAAACCTTAACAAAATAAACAATTAACCTTTTGAGTTACAAACCTTAACAAATTCATCAAATCCAAAATGTGAGTGCGCTTTTAAAAAGTTTAAATTTGCTCATTTTGAGAAACGCAAAGCACGCTCATGCTTTGTGTAAGTCAAAGCATGCTCACACTTTGTGTGATTGTGTTTTGGGAAGTTCTAAAAACATTAAAAAAGAAAGAAACCCATGATATAGGCCTACATGCTCTATTATTCTCCTGCTTATGCACATTATCTGACAAAAAAATGCTTTTTCATGCTGTTGGGGAAAGCACATGCATTTTTACACTTTCCATCACCTTTTCACTACCTCCTTTTTGTATTCCAACATAGCAAGGAGGAAATACCAGAGTTATTACATGAATTTTGATTATATGAACTCATATTTTCATGTTTGTAGTGTTGCAATGTTAATTATTATTTTTTTGTTTTAATTTCATATTATAGATTTGTTATTTCTATAGTTTTTACTAATTCTATTAGATTTATATAGAATTGAACATTGAAAACAAAGCAACTTCATGAAAATATCTAATTCTTGAGGATTTTGATGCAAGAAGAAAAAAAAACTACACATAATTGGGTAGTTTCTCATATTGAATCTCAGATTTTAAGGTATGTTCTCTTTATATACATGCTTTACATTTTCCTTCATTTTCTTATGTTTCTTTATCACTTTTTATCATAAATGGTTAATATAATTATGTGATTTTGTTATCATATTCATGCTTATTAAATTTACCTTACTATGATGTCAGTCTTTGAACATTGGATGCGTTCCTTGATCATATAGTGGCATGCATTTCCTTTAGACCTTATGCATTGAGCATGACCTCTTAGATTTACAAGAAGTAGATTAAGCACAAGAAACATTCTCATTTTTGCTAGAAGCTACAATTCAAGCACCATAAGGATGTTAGCTATGGGAAAATCTATCATTAACACATTAGATAAATCTATAATTTATGACTTAATCTTTTAGGACACTTTTTCTATCACATTATAATTTGAAAGAAGAATCTAAAGATTGTCCATCCTTGTAGAAATTTATGGTTCTACTACACTCTCTTGGAGGATTTTAATCTATCTCAAGCTTGATCCATCCATTAAACCTATAGACATAATAGGACAAGGCCAATCTAGAATTATTTTTGACAATTGATCCTACTAGTTGCAAGCTAAGACCATGGGATTAGATATTGCCAATTTTTATCATGGTCCTACTAGTTGCAAGTCCTAAAATTGGTCCTACACCTTAAACACAAATCAATATCATGGTCATAACTAGTTATATATAGCTAATACCATGGGATTAGATATTGTCAATTTTTATTTCTAGCTCAGTGCAATTTAATTTTCTCAAAGGTCAATCTACATAAGAGACTTTATTTTTCAGCTAATCATGCTCATAATAGGTTATTCAACTTCACAAGGATTTTAATGATTTGCACAACCATTTTCACCCTTCTTAAACTAGTTTTGGAGTGCATAATTTTTACCAACCCAAGTTAATGCAAGAGCAAATGTCAAAAAAGGCTTTCATGGCTAGGGCTTGTAGAAGGTCACAAAGAGATTTAAAGTTCACTTCAAATTTGAATTTAAGTTTTAATAGTTAAGGGGCCATCTATATGATTAAAGATCCAATTGAGGGAAAAAAATGGGTAAATTTAAGGTCAAGACTAACCCTTAGGAATAAGTGTAAACTAGAATAGACAAGGCTTTGGTTTTATCCTCTCTTTGTTGAAACCTATTATTATATTCAAATATTTCCTTTCCATATACTTACAATAGGGGTATCATTCCTTCCCCCAATTCCATTCTCACATCCATCAATTGCCTTATCATGATTTTAAAGTCACACCCATTTTGGACCTACATCACGACTAGGGACCTATTTCCTGACATATATTAATGGAGCATGCACCTATATTGTATCCTTATGTACCTACATAGGTGTTTTTCACCACACCGTGTCATTTACATTAAACTTGCACACATGCATAATGTAAGATTGTGCTTGTTTCATTCACACATGCCCATGCATAAATGCCCTTGGTTTCCCTTTGTTTATCCTTCCCATTCATCTCTCACAATATCATTACATCTATCCTTTTCACAATTGGGTGAAAGCATGCATTCCATCTTCATGAACTTTGCTTCCGTTTGTTTGTCATGTTTCAACATAGAGCTTGTCACTTACTATCTAACCTGCAACTCCTTGCATTTGGTTGCCCTTTATTTGTTAGATACCTCTTTGGACTATCATATATTGGACTACACTATTGAGTTCAATGAATCTTTCATGATACTTGCAAAGGTCTTTATACATGTGTTGCCCTATGTTTGTCACATTTCAACTTAGAGCTTGTCACTATCATCTTATAGACATTATACAACCTAATTATATGATTTCTTTCAGATTTGTATATGTGATTGTACATCCTAATTTGATGACTAGTTTCATATTTTTGTAAGAGATTGCTTTACTCATGTGTTTTTAAAATTAAACTTGCACATGCACAATGTAGGATTGTGCTTGTTCCATTCACACATGCCCATAAATACCCTTGGCTGGCCTTTGTTTATCCTTCCCATTCATATCTTGTGATACATTTCCTATATCCTTCTCATATTTGGGAGAAAGCATGCATTCCCTCTTCATGCCATTTTCTTCCCTTTGTTTGTCATGTTTCAACATAGAGCCTGTCACTTACTATCAAACATGCAACTCCTTGTGTCATTCCCACGTTTTATATGCTAAACAACCTAACAATCTACAATGACTTTACTATTTTTTGCAAATAATTCTTTTTTGTTTACTTAAAAGATAATAACAACACAATTCACTACTTACAACTATAGCCAATGATCTCACTAGTTGGGACAAGGTTAGAAATGAGTTCCTATCTTTACAATAATGTCTACTTAATATGGGTCAACTTAACATACCTCTTATACATTGAAGCACCTCTTGTTTTCCAACATGGTGAAATTAGCTTGTTCCTAATACCTGTACCTGCAAGGTCTACATGACTTGGTGCACACGTAAGATCAACGGGTTAATATAGTACATGATCATCATAAAAAATGATATAATTTACATAGTTATACAAATCAATTAATAGTTTACAACATCAGGAGACAAAGACAAGTCCAAAAAAATAAAAATTAGAAGAACAATCCTAAGGGCCCAACCTAATGCCTCAGGGGCTCATTGCTTGATGGCCTTGCCTACGTATATAATTTGCAGAGGCACTATAGCTCGACAACTTGAGTTGCTCCAACTCATTTGACTCACCCAAACAGGGTATTTTCATTAGGTTCCAATGAAAGACTCATTTTCATTCATACTCATAACACCATAACACTGATACACGCTAAAATTCAATCCTCTGCTAAAGGTATCATGTATTTCTTACAAATTACGTAATATAAAAAGTGGTTATGCAACCCTTTCTAGGGTCCACTACCCCAGACAGTTCAATATTCGGTTGCCACCCACTTAGGTGAAGCTGGGGGTGATAGACCTTGGTAAGGATATACTAGGAAATATGGAGCATACAGTTAAGTACTCATTCTTACACAAGCATACCACAAGACATAACAAGATGATAAGTACATGTATTGAGCATTCATAAGATAGGAAATTCACTTGCAACGTCTCCTAAATGTCATCTAGTTCATGATAATACATGTGTTAATATTTAATATAACTAACAAGTGCAAGAGAATATAAGGTTTTCAGAACACTCTTTGGCTAACTGTAACCCATTAACACAAGTAACCCTCACATGAGTTCCATAAAAACAAGCTTGTACATACAAGCCTAATTCCTTATATTCCAACTCTTAGTTTACATCAACACCCTAGCGACATTAGGCACACCATACAAATTCAATACAAATCAGCCCCATTCCATTCAACAATAATATGATAGATAACCATTCACTTTTTTTTGAATCAATCACATGCAAATTACTAAACGAAATAAATGTGGGTTAATTGTAATGTGTACAAACACACTAGCCATATTGTGTACTCAATACAATTTTAATTTAATTCAACCTCATTTACATTTCAAACAAATCAATCATTTATAGACCACTATATCTTAACATATACAAGCACACTAGGCACACCATATAAATTCAACTCACACATGTAATATAACCCTATCAAGAATACATATAACAAGGGCATGTATAAAGTTAATCACATATATAACAAATCCTGATTCATTTTAACACAAGAGACATGTCATATGATTTGAATGCAAACTATCCCCTTATTCATGTAAATAAAATTGATATGTACATGCTTAAATGAGATACATATTATTCAATCATAATTTGAATTAGACCCACTTATATACTTTTTGAATCAAATAAGTGCATGCGACTAAATGACATAAATTCCACCACTACTAATGGAAGGAAACTCAAGCTACTGTTTCTATTCACACTTGATAGTACTAACAATAAATTTATTCTAAACAAGGATATTTATACGTGCCAAATCCCAAAAGCCACATTGACACACACATATACACATGGGCACACAATAGTGTATATATTTTACTCAACTCTAATGCACACAAACGTGTGAGTCAAGCTCAATTCACATATGTCCTTAATCATAACATAAGTTCTATATAAACGAAGATGCATTTCTACAAATCAATTGCATCCATACCTATGCCTAATTCCCATTAGTGTACCAACCACACCATACCGATTAACATTTATCCATGGAGACTATTGTGCACAACTAGCCCAATTTCCATTCTATATAAGTTAATCACATGTATATTACAATGATATTAATGCTACCAATGCTAAAGCATGAAAGCACCCTTACAACACTACACAAGTTCCTTCACGCTTGATATAATACCAACATAGAAGTTTTATGCACATATATACGTAATGGGGACTAAGGGTATGGTCCCATGGAGGGGGGCTTCCTAAAAATCCGAGGTAGAATTTGCTTAAATTTTTAATAGAATATTTTGAAGCTGGTGGTCCCATGAACTTCAAAATTTAAGCAGGCTGGTGGTGGAATGGTGGTGGGTGAATACAAAATTAATAAATAATATCATTTCCCTCCAAATTTGTTTTAAAATTGGTAGGAAAGTACTATGAAGGAGGTGGGAAATTTCTAGCCCACACCCCAATCTCACTCAGCTAAAATTTTCAGCCACCGCATTTGGGCTAAAAAGATTCCATTTTAATCAGCATAATTTATCTAAATTCAAGGCTTCTACTTAATGCAGTGGAAGAGAAAAAGCAGAAAATAATAATAATGTCATTTATCTACCACCAAAATGAAAATTAGCAATCACATTTGGTTTGTTAAATGTGACCCCCTAACAACTGTTAGATTGCTAAGATTCTTTCGATGCTCTGGTTGCCACACTACGTCTAAAGTCATCTCTAATATTATTGCAGGAAATTGTTCTGAGAGATGTGAACCATTCCATCATTTAAAGAGGTACAATTGTGGACAACATTGGTGATGCTAAATGAAATAGTCTAAATCGGATATCCGTAAATAATGAAGGGGCATCCATCAAAGTATAAGAGCGGGTGTTTTTTTTTTTTCATATGTTGTGGTTACGAGTACCCTGCCAGACATACACAAATATGTGGAAGCATAGCGTGTGAACTATCTAACAGTTCAACTCAAAGCATTGCGGTCGCAGGGGTTGCAATGACTGGGATATGCACAAAATGGATTTATTGAAATCACGAGGCAATAGATGGTTGAAGCCATCGATTTAGGAGTGTTATCAAGTAGTTTAAAGCTAGTAATAGTTTACAAAATAATAATAATTCTTGTAAAGTTATTGGGAAGTAGAGATTAAAGATGTGAATATATGAAAAATTTCTATTGGTTACAACTACAAGTGGAGATAGTAGAATTTATAATCATTTAGAAAATAATCGTTTCAAAACCCAATTGTAAGTTGACTGAATATAACTTGGGTCAATGATGCAGTGTATAGCCTCATTCTGTAAGTGTTGTGATTTATAGGGGGTTGAATATTCCTTTGGGTTGTAGCCCATAAAACTTGTTGTAAATCTTGATTTTATTTGTGAGGCTAGATTTGGACAGTAGCTCCAAGCAACTTGCTCACTGTGGTTTTTTCCTTGTAGGGTTTTCCACATAAATCTAGTGTTATGATTGTGTGTTGTGCTTTTGAATTACATTTGATACTTTATTTGCTTAAGGAAGTAAGAAGTTTTGGTTGATAAAGTTGAACTTGATAAATTTGTTCGATATACTGACTCACCCCTCTCTTAGTATATTATTGTGTTCTAATAGGAGATGCCTTGTATGTGAGGTTACTTAATTTTTGGGAGTTGCACTTCTTGCATGTGGTTGCATGTTGTTGCATGTTTTGGTTATTTTTTGGGTCACTTGGGACTCGTGCATGTTGTTGGTTTTAGTTTGCATGCATGCAAAGACTATGGGAATGACACATTGCAATCTTGGGTGCCAATGTATGAGTGTAATAAATATGTTAATGCCTTAGTTCATTGTGAGAGATGATTTGTAATTTTTTGAGACTTCGTTATGCTGCTAGATTCAATCAAGAATTTGTATCACAGTGTAGTAACACTTGTAAGAGCATAGACTCTAGAAGTTGTATTGTAATTATTTTTTACTATAATATAATTGATCTGTGCTTTGGTGTGTGGGTTTTTCCTGAAAATATTTCCCACGTAAAATTTGCATGTTATGGTTTATGTGTTTAAACATGAAATTAAATTAATAAATGTGCATCTAATCTATAATAGTTAAATATTTGAAACAAAGTTTTTTTGCATCCCTCTCCTGCTTAGATTCGTGTTGGAAGTTGTTTGTGCAAGTTATTTCATAACAAAATGACAAGACAACACCACCTTATGTTGAGTTTGCATACACAAACTCAAGGGTAGGGGAAATGGATCTAACATCCCCAAGAAACCATAATTGATTTTTTTTGACACATTAAGTTTATTTTATGCCCAAATCAAAGGCTCTAAATTCATTTAACAACCACATAGTCAAATATGGTGAAATTGTTAGAAAGCACTATGTCGATTCAACACATACATTGACATGTGCTAGAATCAATAATAGGATTATTTCCACCAATGTGGGTGAAATGTAATCCAACTCTAAGGCATCCATAAATATAATTTAAATAATAAAATAACTTGAATCTAATATAGCCAATTATCATGGTTTCAACATTTTGAATATACCAACATCCTCACTAAATGAGGTGTGAAAAATATAATATGATACCCATAAATTATTACATTCAAAGGGTCTCATCATAAACATGGATGAATCATATCCAACATCATGATTTAATAAGAAACATTATCATAATCATGGTTGAGATAGTTTTAAGGACCCATTTTATAATATTTACATTTTTTAATATTGATAGATTACAATTGCAAAGTTAATTTGTGAGATTCTATTACACTCTCCAAGAATAATCCCCCAAATTTATCAATCCCTAATAGTTTTTTAGCACCATCGAACCATGTGGGACCTATAGGTCCACCCCACCATGTTATGAGATACTCACTTGGATGCAAGCACATGCACTCATGAAAAACAAGGAGAGTAGGGCTCACACACACACCAAAAATTATGGATCATCTTCATAGAATACACATGACAATAAGGATGATCAACCAATATATTATATACATGCCAATAGCTATTATAAACCATCATAGCATAAACATTCCCATGAGGAAACATTACCAAAAACTAGGGATAAGAGATAAACCACATCACATAACATACACATTTCAACAATTAAGAATATAATATATGTATGAAAAAGTTCAACCAAGATCTCAACTAATCGCATGCACACATGGTGAGAGTTAGGTCTCAAATCAAATAAAAATATAATGGCAAGAAGGATGAAGATCCTAGAGGTAGACGAGGAGTTTCATCACAATAGCTCTATGGATTTGCAGGATGGAATATGCATCCCTACAACAAGATGTAGGTACTCCCAATCGACTTCCAATTCAATTAGAATGTGGCATGTACTTGATGCATGATATTAAGCCTTTACAAAAAAATCCATGTATGTTGTTGAATTATTATCTTGGTTTATTTTATTTACCCCTTGTAATTTAATTACTACTTAATTAATAACCCTCACATGTTGGAGCCTTGGATTCACTTTGAGATTCAAGACAAAATTGAGAGAAACTCCTTGTACATCTCCAACCCTAAGTTCCTCATGCCAAAACACTATTTGAGTGTAGCACAAAAATTAATGAAACAAATATTGAGTAAAAAATTTGAACATGGTCTCAAAAGATTATGAATAGAAAATAATGAGGAGCCTTGTTTTCTCCCATTCTAGTTCAATCATATCCATTCCTAATTTGGAAAGTTCTATATAATTTTTCTAGTGAAAAACCCAAAAAATCTTAATTCCACCATTGATAATTGCTCAAATTTCTAAATTTTTGATTAAGAAAAAATAAATATCAAAGAATATCATTTTTATTCAAATATGAACAACAACATTTTCTTGCAATAAAATTCACATTTCCAATTTCTTTAATTTTTTTGACATAGTTATGGCTTAAAAATAGACATTTAAAATTTGAAAATAAATAATTAACATGATAAATACACAATGAATCCAAACTAAAAGTGAAGCCATATGCAACCACTAAAGTGGGTATAGAATAATATAATTTAAAAGCCTTCAAAAAGAAAGAAAAATAAGGAAATTACCTTCACCTTTGGAGCTCAACTGGTGCCAAATTTATGCAACTCAATCCAAATTGGAGAAACAAATCCAAATGCAATCCACTCACATCAAAATTATCCTTCTTTAAAATCCAAACCAAGCCAAAACAATCCTTAAAGCAAGAAAATTCAATGAATATCTATTTTTGAGAGAGTATTTTTGTGAAATGAATGAATAATAAAATGCAAGTCCTTTTTATTGTTTCTCCCCTTTATTTTTTCTAATTTTCTTCCATGAAGCATTTAACATGCAAGTCCTGTTTATTTTATCTCCCCTTTATTTTTTCCGAATAGTGGACGAACTTGGAAGAAAACCACGAAAGTGCCAGACCAGATTAGTCTTAACCAGTTCTTCCGGGGTGAGGAGAAGCCTGTCAAACTGCGGGGTGGCTATGACCGAGAGGTGCTTCCAGAACCATGGAATAGAATTTGTATGGTGATCATGAAGTAATTCACGTTGGAAGGAAGGTATGGGGTTTACTACTATTACCATTTTAATTTCCTTAACCACCTTCGGAATCACCAGTAGATTTCCATTATGTTTTTCTTGTTTCATTCTCTGGTTTGCATTGTTTCGGAGTTTACTGAAGCCTCGATTTCTGGAAAGAATTACACTATCCTGCACCAAGGCCTTATGTATAGGCTTTATCATTTTCACATGGCCCTTTGCCCTACTCGGCCTATCACTGTGTAAGAAGTCTCTTGTCTGCCTGCTTTTGATGAAACCCCGGTTTCCTCTGCTCCCCCTTTTGCCAGCTTTATGGATGTGTCGGGCCCAAGCAAGAAAAAATGCTTAAAAAATCCCGCTTTGAAAGCCATTCCCCATGACACTTCCTTTGCAATGGGTCTGAGGGAAAAGGGTATGGAGAAAAAATGTTTTGCTCCTATCCCAAGACCTAAGGCCAAAGCTTCAAAGAAAACAAAATTTTGCCTCTACCAAATTGATTCTGACATCGAAATCATTGAAGAAGTAAATACCCACCGCAGATCTAACAGATTGGTCTATAAGTAGGACAAGGTGGGAAGTCTCAAAGAGGCTTCAGATTCGGATAGTGGAAATGGGAGTGATAGCAAAAGTCAGGAGGAAAAGGTGGCAGGTGTGGAGGATCAGTTTGTCTCGGTGAGTAGTGCCTCCCACGTGTTTGAAAGTTTGAAGAAGGGCCTTGCCAGCATTAATGTGAAGGAAATTAAACCCCGGGCCTCTAATATGGCTGAGGGAAAGGCCCCCTTGAAAGAAGATTATAAAAAAAGGAGCAGGCTTGGGACGAAGTTGGCAAGCTGAAAGGGAGAATCGAGAGGCTAGAGAAAAAGGTTTAGGAAGTGTTACACTTTGCCCTGAAGGTCATGCATAGGTCGACTACTAGTTTATATTTGCTACAGAAAGACAAGTCCGTGGATGATGGCGAGGAGGACGCTAGCTTTAAGGGATTGCTTAAGTTTCTCACGACGGATTGGGCGACTGCTATTCAAGACAAACCATGCATGGAAGAAAAGAATCAGGCTTTTGGATCTTTAAGTTTTATGATAGTTTAACTTTGACTATTAATATGTATACGTTATTTTATAACTGGTTTGACCCCTGGGGGTCTATGGACTCGTTTGCTCTGTATCATGCCTGCATGATGGAATCTTTTAATTTTGTAGTTTTTTGTGTTGTTTTGGGGTTTTTGATATGACTTGTTGTGGGTGATGGTTTGGTTTACTCTATTGTCACTGTGCTATTAATGTGGTTGCTTTGGATGACCTTGGTTGCCTTGTATTGATGGGACAACACCCTTATTTTTGCTGCTTTTTATATCAAAAACATATAACTTAAAATGCATAAGTTCCTTTTTCATTTTCAAGGATAATAAATAATCTGAATTACTTTCTCACAAATAACATATTTCGAAATACAATTAAACTAATTAAAAGTAATTTGAATAAATTTCTCAAAGCCATTAACTACCAATTTCCCTCTTTTCTTTCCCAGTTCCTTGATTTCCCAAATGCATCAAACACCATTAACACATAATGAATTAACCTTTGAAATATAATCAAATGCAAATGAGAAAATAAACAAAACAATTGCAATCACACATTTATAGGTTTCCACAACATATAAACTCTTGAATCGCCACTAATTCGGTTCCAAACTCAAAGGAAAGAAACAAGACTCATCTCATGCTTGAACTGAGTATGATAGATGCTACTATACACACTAACCCAAAGTGACATCTCTGATAGAACAACCATTGGGGAAACAACCCAAATCTACATATTCAGGTGGAGAAATACACTTTTTATCTACACACTCAAGTCATATGTCAAGAATACCTACTCCATACATAACAATCATAACAATGCATAATCATCCAATGGGGTACAATGTCATATACATAATAATTTTATCTAAAATAAGTCAATATCAATGTGTATAATCTAAACATAGAAATAAAATTTAATAAAATAAAATATAGTATGTTAAGATCATAATAATCACATCTATAATACAAGTATCTATAAAGATAGAAATGGGATAAAACATTGTAATGATCCAATTGAATAGAAAGCATAACTTGTGGGTCTAAAAATATACTATAGATCCTAATGCCAATCACAATATTTGTGCATAAAGACTCTCACACTTTCAATGCAAATAAATAAGTACATCAATTCTTCACAAGGAACTTGTCACAACACCTTATACACACCATAAAACAAGCAATACCAATAATTGACATGTAAAGGACGACATAAAATCATACAATAACTCATTTGGTAAACACATCAACCAATACATAATCAACAATCACAACAATAGCTATTAATAAAAATGTTGAAGCTAAAACATCAATAAACACTCAAAGCAACAAACACAAGCATGACCTATGCATCCCAAATATAGTCAAAATTATAATATCAATGATCAACATCACAAGACACAAACGTGCAAGCATAATAGAAGATAAACACCCAAATCTATAGAAATTATATTCGGTATGATAAATATAGCCCTTTCATCTATATAATTATCTCTAGAGGTAATCTTTTGAATAAAAGTTAATATAATAGAGAAAATTATCCATGGAAAGAAAATGTTTAATAATAGATATATGGAGAACAATAGCTTTAACAATCAAAGTTAATATTGTTATGGTCAATGCATTGTAGCTTGTGGACATTTTCGGGACCATTACTTATTGAAAACTTATAAATACAAAGAACAAAACTAACAAAATTGAATCAACAAATTCTATGTCTAACCAATAAACATAGAAGTTACATCTACCAATAATTAGATAATAATCTCTTCATAATAATGAGCCATTGGAACCTATAACCCACAAATCCCATTGATGTAGTTGTGACAAAATCAACCCATAATTGCATGTGAGATGCATTACATAGCTAGAAATCTATCCAAAAACCTTCGCCAAGTTAAAAGCCACAACCTTGGTTGAATTGCAACACCTGCTTTAGAGTTATTAGATAATAAAAATAAAAATAAAAATTGGTGCCAATAAATACCTAAATCTACAACAAACTTGATGTGC
This sequence comes from Sequoia sempervirens, assembly GCA_007258455.2. NCBI lineage: Eukaryota > Viridiplantae > Streptophyta > Pinopsida > Cupressales > Cupressaceae > Sequoia > Sequoia sempervirens. Next base: position 27,820 of record VDFB02374851.1, on the reverse strand, counting down.
TATGATAATACAAGTTGAGGCCTCATTGGTACAAAATGTTGATGCTTGAGAGAGCAACATTCATTCATCGATGATCTTATTCCAAACTTCCTCTTTCGCACTAGCAGGGGGATGCTGATAAAGGGTACACAAACTGAGATTTACATTTGCCAAGTGCATTTGCTTGAAAGTTTGTAAATCCATTTTGTTGATATCCCACAATCATCATATTCATGAGATGATGTCTCTTTGATATATTTTGTTAAGAGTTTAGTGATGAGTGTGTGTTGAAGAGTTAGAAAGTTCAAACATGCCTCCCCTTTAAGAAAACTTGATCAAGTACATCATTATTCTTGCATAAATTAGAAGCTCGATAAGACATGACAAGTTGGCATGGAATGCATTTGATACTCGAGGTGAACAAATTTGAGTGCTAACATTTTGTGGCTATGAACACAAATTGATGACTTCAATTTGATAAGTGATTGAGCACTTGAGGATAATTGAGACATTTGGCCTAATAGGACATGACACATGATGATGCATGTCAAATTGATGGATGTAAATTTTTTAAGATTTGACAATATTAAAAATGAGGCAACTAATAATTAACTAGTATAACTCAACTTCTTAAGAATAGTTGTTTAATAAAACATATGCACTTAAGATAGAGCATAGATAAGTGAGCAGTAATTAATATGTTATTGAAAAATCATTACAATGAATATCCACATATTATTACAAATAATATCTGTATATTATATATTACAATTAATATACAAGTGCATCTAATATACCATTAATTAAATACACTAGCATAACATACATCACATCCACCTTTACACTTTCATTGTTAACACAATTGTAAGGCTTGACTAAGATGCAAGAAAGCCTTGAACTTCAATCCTTCTATAGGAAATCTCATGGTGCTCACTATCAACACTCAATTTACCTTACCTTGGATGTGTGTAGGGTAATAGAGCTTGCAACTACCAAAGATCCATTTCTATAACAGACATGATAATAGAAAAAGGACAAGATCAAGCCACTTAAAAAAAAATCACAATTTTGTCTCAAAGATCCAAAAATTCTAATCATCTCAATCTTTTGATTTGGAATTCAATAACTTATCTCAATTATTAGTCTTTTGCCACATCAAATCTAGTATAATTCATTTTTATTTGATTTCAAAGTATAAAATTCAGATCCTTTCATTTCAATTTATCAGATAATCCATTATAATTATATTTAACTTACTTCAATTCATTTATCAAATAAAACTCATATATATGATTTATTCACTAATTCAACAACTGTTAAATATTTTTGAAGGGCCATATTATTTCCCCTTCAATTACATATATACAATCTTTTAATCATGAATAAGTTGTTTAGAGAAATATCTTTGAAAAGTGAGCAAATATATGTCACTTTTAAAACCAAGAAAACCAAAAGTGGGAATCACCTAGCCATCAGTCATTAACAAAGTAGGGGCTTTTTCACTTGTGATTCTTCATCATTTTCAACATTGTTTGGCTGGTCTTGTTTGTCGCTAATGTTATCTTTGCTTTTGCCCCATAAAACAACATATAGACCTCCGAATATCATCACTATACCAATTGCACTGTTGAAAACAAAAGAAACACAATATAAGATATAATAATTATTATCGCAAGATATTCTCATTCCTATGGAAGCACACCATAGATTAATTACTTAAATTAATAAAAACCCACCTTCCCACATGTATGGAATCACCCAAGAAGAAGAATGATAATATAGTTGAGCAAATAGTAGAGATTGGGTTGAATATTGCAACAAACACGGGCCCTCTTTTCTCAACACACCAGTATTGCAATGCATAGGCCAAGCCATGACAAGTCAATGCCTATCAAAATTCAACTCTTCAAAATTAATTACAAACTTATAATGTTTGTTTCTTGAAAGAGATGGATAGCACTAGTGTAGGATAATATTTATACTTACCCCGTAGATAATAATAACAACTCCACTCCAATCCACAACCCATGATTCTCTATGGATGCCTTTATCTAGTATCATTATGTAGATAGCAATTTCCATAGAGCCAAAAATGGTTGTCATTGTTGTAAGAGACAATGGTGCCGGATACTTCTTCAACACCTTGACCTACATGTATGGTATCAGTCACAAATATCTATTAGTAGATATGCTAAGAATGAAAAAGAGTAAACCGGACGATTAAATTCAATGAAAAAACAAAAAACTTTTATTTTGTAACAATTGGATCTATTCTGCTGATGATGACAAGACAAAAAAAATAGTATAAATTATTATCAATTTGAAAACATGTCGACAATTTAAAAACATGTTGAATAAAGTAATAAAACTTTTATGCAGTTACCTTTATTCTATTGGCTAGATTTTTAAAATAATAATTAAAATATCAACCCAATTATGAACCCAAATAATACTAATTGAACTTGTGCGTAAGCATATTTCTGCAACAGTCCCACTAATGTCGATGAAAAGATTTGATTCTTTTTGACAAATATTTTTTTATGTGGAAATTATTGGAGGGAAGCTACCAAGGGGAGTTCACCTGTAAAATCATTGAACATGAGAAGCACATGACTGCTGCAAAGAGGTAAATGCATCCTCTGATTCTTATGCCAGAACTCCCCTGTAGAATTTTATAAATAATATTTACTGGGCTGGTCTGGGAATGTGGTGTTGAAGGCCTGGTGTCCTTCATTAGAGTAGGACCAGTGATCAAACTCATAGCCAATGCTCCACCCACACAAATCACTGTGCCCACAATCTTGAATTGGCTGTGAGCACTGTTTAATGTCTACTTTCTCCATTCTGCAGAGCAAGAAAACAGTACAACTTATACCCAGAAAAAAACAGGGAAACTCAACAAAATGACATGGAACAACAATAAACCAGTAGAAGAGTAGGATTGAATACTCACCCCAAAGCCCATGCCATGAAAAAAATGATTCCAGGCGCCAAGTTTGCCATGGCAGTAGTAAAGGCAGGAGATGTTTCACTCAACCCCATTAACAGCAGTGCTTGATATGCTGAAACTCTTTCATGGCAACCCAAACAAAATTCAACACATAAACAGAGAAAACCCATATTGATTCAATTAATAAGGAAATCTCAGCTTAAAGTAAACTCACCCGGTAAGAGATATCAGAATGACCTGAGCTAACAGGCTTAAGCTCATCTTGGACCACTTTTCCCTGTAAAAAAAACCCCAAAAACGCTTTAATTAAAAATTAAGAACAGGGGTGTGAATAGAATTGAATCAAATGAATGTGTATTCATCCTCGAGTTCTTTGTTTTCATTCTTCTGAGGATGAATCATGAAGTGTGATCCGAAATGTTGATGCAAAAATTCTCACACAATCAAATTCAAAAATCATTGAAAGAGAAATATATATTGTTAGCATACTTCTCCATAAACAAGGCAAGGGGGCACAATATGCAACCCCCCAAGCCATAGGCGGCGACAGCAAGAGGCAAAAGGTTTCTTCCCTTTGATTTTTCCTTCTCCAGAAGAACAGCGAGTACCCCATAAGACATTTGAATGCCCACCATCGAGGCATATATGCTCATATCCTCTAAACCCATGCAAGATCGTCTGTTACAGAGCATTATGGCCTTCTTCTAGGGGGGACAAATATTCACAGAAAAACTAAAACATTATTATCAGTAGAGCTGCAAATAGAGCTGCAAATAGATCATAGAAGAGAGTTCCAAGGGCGTTATCATTCATTCATTTTTTCTTACAGATTGTACAACAACCCATGTCGTTTTCATATTCGGCGTTCTAAATTTGGTTTAACTGGGTTGTGGATGATAATGTTTCGTAGGGAAATGAAGATAGATTTATCAATGGCTGCTTATTTCTGCCTGGCGACTTCAGCTTTTTGTCTGATGGTAGAGATTAATGTAGGGTGTATTTTTATCCAATCTGTTGTGGAGATGGGTACTTTTCAACAAGAATTCAACTTTGATTATTATAAGATGTATTAGGGGAGAGGGGTCCATGGGTACTAGCTATTCAGCCTACAAAAAGGTAGAAGAAGTCATGTCCATGGCATGCTCCATATAGTAGACGGCCTGTGCACTCCTGCAGCAGTCATCTTGTCAGGTCAAAATAAATTTAATTTTCTCGTATAAGGTGAATTTTTTTATTTTGTTTGCCTTCTAATATTTTCACTTCAAATATCTTGCTGGCAAACCATCTCTTAAACCCTAATATTTTACTTTTTAAGTAAATATATATTATATAATACATATTATTTAAATTTATATTACATACAATGTTTATTGATATATTATAATATTATATTATATAATAAATGAATATATTATATTATTTAAATTTATATTGTTATTTATAATATAATACTAGCATATATATATATATATTTAATAGTATATATAAAATATTTCGAGAGATATCTTTCTCAAGTCCTTATTTTTTAAATCAATATATTTTAACATATATATTTTTAATATCTGAAATAAATTATTTTTAAATTTATATATTTTATATTAAAATATTATAATAATTAATATATTATAATATGATAGTATATATTTGTAATATTATTTTTAAAAATAATATATAATTTAATATTTAAATTTTAAGTTAAAATACATCAATATATTTTAGGTCTATTTATAATATTATGATAAAAAAATATTATATCATTAATATTTAGTTAGGATTATTAAAAAATATTTAGTTAGGATTAGGGTTAGGGTTACGATTAAGAGATATAGTTAAGGTTAGGGTTAGGTCTAGAGATATAGTTGGGGTTAGGATTAGAGTTAATATATAGATAGATGGGGTTAGGGCAATTATTAGGATGAGAGACAGGGTTTGCATCAAAATTAGGGTTAGGGTTATCATTATGATGAGGGTTAGGGTTCACATCAAAATGAGGGTTAGGGTTAGCATTAGGTTTGCAGTTACATTTAGGTTTACAATCAAGTTTAGGGTTAATAGATATAGTTAGGGTTAAGGTTATCAGGATTAGGGTGATAGTTATGTTATCAATGTAGTTTAGGGTTAGGATTATGGTTAGGTTGGGTTAAGAGATAGTTAAGTTTGGGGTTTAGTTTAGGATTAGGGATAGAAATATAGTTAAGCTTATGGTTTGGGTTAAGAGATATAATTAGGGTTAGAAATATAGATAACATTATAGAAAGAGTAATATAGATAATATATAATATATTCATTTTTATTATAAATATAAATAATAATAATAATAAAATTATGTACATATATTTTATTATATAATATATTTATACTATTACTATATATTATATTATATTATAAATAACAAAATAAATTTAAATTATCTAATATATTTATTTATTATATAATATAATAATATAATATATATATTTTTTTTTGATCCGTAAGGTGAAATTTTCATAGATAGTAAAAGAGCTTTACAAACGTCTGCTAAGCAGGAGATTTTCAATGAAGACCATCAGACAACCAAAAAGGAGCTAACAAGGATAAGCTTCATACAGTTTAAAACATAAAAGAAGCGATACGAAGGAGAAACAAACATAGGCCTAACCACCACCACAGCCAAAAACTGAATCTCAAGTTCAAGAAAGCAAAGAATACTAAAACAAGAGCTAGCAAAACCATACAGCTACTGCAATAACCGACTAAATCACCAGAATCCGTTAACCTCTTCAAAGCAAATGAAACCTTCGACCTAGTTCGTCCCTTCCACCGGCACAATTTTCAATTTTCTTTTCAGAAACTCCACGGCCACATCGGCGAGTTTTCGGTGACGTGATAAAGCAGGTCCTTTGAGATCCAGAAGAAACGGATACACCTTGACCGCTTCATCGGAATCCCAAAGGGAAGTGAGGTCTGCAGGGCGCGGGATGCCCTTACCACTAAAAGCCGCCTTCAGAGTAATTTCGAGACCGCCCAGTAAATCCTTCCGAAACATTCAGACCACCAAGTCCCTGGCCACTGGCTTCGGAGTACCTAGATCCAGGAGTACGGCGAGAAACCGAGATGAAATTTGAGTATTGTCGCGGGCAAATTCCTTCCTGTCAAGGTGACCTTTACCCAGGACCAGCTTCACTGCCGCAAGCGTCGTCGGGTCATCCACGAGCAAGATGCGCTTTAGACGCTGGTCCGTGATCTCGCGAAATGCAATTTGCCTCTCCGTTGCGATTAATGATACGGGAGTATCCACACCGAAGGATTCCAGCCCTTCCGACGAAATGAGGATAGTAAACTTCGACCGCGACTGTTTCTCCATTGACAGGAATTTGCCAAACGCACCCTGCAACAGAAAAAACAAACAAAAACAACAACCAAATGTCGTGCCCATGCTTAGAAACGAGCAACATAAACATAATAAAAGCCCCGAATAATGATCCGGCGGATCACGTATACGGAAGAAGATTATGGAGAAACAAATCTGTCCTTGGCATGAGAAGAAAGCCGCCTCCGTCCATCCAACTAAGATTCATGATCAATGCAATTAATGGCCAATTCCACTCGGCACGTCCGCGGGTGGAACAAAGATAGCCGAGCCCAACGTGTCACCCAAGCGACACCGTGGGAACTGAGCCCAACATGCCTCTGCGCCAACTCTAGAATTTACGATTTAGCCGTAACCAAGCAAAGGCCTTTCGGCAAATAGGTGTGGTGAAAGCCAAAAGCTTCTACGTGGTCTGCGCCACCTCCGTCCACCTGGACGAAAGCAGCAATGTGGTGAGGGAGATATAATATATATTAATATATTAGATATAATATAATTATATTAATATATATTGTGTATAATATAAATTTAAATAATATGTATTATATAATATATATTTGCTTAAAAAGTAGAAGTAAAATTGATGTTAGCAAATCAATCTTAACTTAACCCCAATCCTAACTATATCTCTTTACCCTAACCCTAACTATATCTCTTAATCTTAACCCTAACCCTATTCCTAATTCATTGTCTAACCCTAAATGTAACCACATAGTGACATTAAACCTAACTATATCTCTAGCTCAAAACCTAACCCTAAGCATAACCATAACCATGATAACCATGATGTAAATCATAACCCTAACCATAATCTTAACCCTAAAATTGATCTTAAATCTAATTGTAACCTTAATCCTGATCCTAACTCTAACCCTAATTTTAAGCTAATCTTCATGTTATCTCTAATCCTAATTTTGATGCTAACCCTAACCGTAATCTTCATGCTAACCCTAACCCTAATCCTAACTATGTCTCTTAACATTAACCCTAACCATATTCTTAGCTAAATCTCTAATTCTAAACCTAACTATATAATGACCCTAAACCTCATGATATTTCTAGCTCAAAACCTAACCCTAAGCATGACCATAACAATTATGCAACCCCTAACCCTAATCTTATTCGTAACCCTAATCTTGAGCAAATCTTGATGTTATCCCTAACCATAATTTTGATGAAAACTCTAAGCCTCATCCTAATGCTAATCATAACCCTAATCTTAACTAAATCTCAACCCTGACCCTAATCCTAACTATATATCTATCCTTAACCTTAACCCTAACCCTAACCCTAGCCCTAACCATATATCTTTACCCTAACCCTAACCGTAATCCTAATATCCTTAACCCCAACAGTTATGCTAACCCTAACTATATCTCTTAACCCTAAACTTTACCCTAAACCTAAATGTAACCATAACCCTAATGCTAATTGTAACTCCAATCTAAAACTATTCTTCATGCTAACCCTAACACTAATTTTGACACAAACCCTAACCATTGTCCTAATGCTATCTATATTTCTAACCCTAACTATATCTCTTAACCCAAACCATAAGCTTAACTATATTTCTAGCCCTAATCCTAAACTAAACCCCAAACTTAACTATCTCTTAACCCAACCTAACCATAATCCTAACCCTAAACTACATCGATAACATAACTGTCACCCTAATCTCGATAACCTTAACCTTAACTATATCTATTAACCCTAAACTTGACTGCAAACCTAAATGTAATCACAAACCTAATGCTAACCCTAACCCTCATTTTGATGCAAACCCTAACCCTCATCATAATGATAACCCTAACCCTAATTTTGATGCAAACCCTATCTCTCATCCTAATAATAGCCCTCACCCTAACCCTATCTATATATTAACTCTAACACTAACCTTAATTATATCTCTAGACATAACCCTAACCTTAACTATATCTCTTAACCTTAACCCTAACCCTAATCCTAACTAAATATTTTTTAATAATCTTAACTGAATATTAATGATATATATATTTTTTATTATAATATTATAAATAGACCTCAAATATATTGATGTATTTTAACTTAAAATTTAAATATTAAATTATATATTATTTTTAAAAATAATATTACAAATATTATACTATCGTATTATAATATATTAATTATTATAATATTTTAATATAAAATATATAAATTTAAAAATAATTTATTTAAGATATTAAAATATATTGATTTAAAAAATAGGGACTTGAGAAGAATATCTCTCATATTTTATATATATTATTAAATATATATATGCTATTATTATATTATAAATAACAATATAAATTTAAATAATATAATATATTCATTTATTATATAATATAATAATATAATATATCAATAAATATTGTATATAATATAAATTTAAATAATATGTATTATATAATATATATTTACTTAAGAATATTGGGGTTTAAGAGATGGTTTGCCAGCATGTAGTGAAAATATTGGAAGGCAAACAAAATAAAAAAAATCACCTTGCACGAGGAAATTAAATTTATTTTGACTTGACATAAGTATAGACGACTGCTGTAGGATTGCATGGGCCCTCTGTCGGATGCAGCATGCCATGGGCATGGCTTCCTCCATGCCTTTTGTAGGCTGGATAGCCAATGCCTCCATAATAGAGTAGGGTCTAATAGTGGGGATAGAAGTAGTCTTGAGTGGGCCCCATCCAACACTTTAATATCTAATTGCAAAACACTTTTTATCCATAAAGTACACAACAAAGTGATAAATCATGTGATGCCATATTGGTGCACCAATAAAACATGACTTAGTGCACCACTATAGGTCTCACTTTTTTTTTTTTGGCCTTTTTGGATACCTCAGCAAAAAACATGTTGGTGTGGCATCATATTTGATGATGTGGCCCTAAAATGAAATATAGAAGCACATGAGTTGCCAAATAAATTGTTGTACAAAATTGGGAGTGATTTGAAATTTTCATGTAGGATTTAGAGAAACACGAAGTTAGGGTGCTCCACTATGGGCCTCTCTCCTCTGTTTAACCTAATTCAAGAAGTTTGCATATCTATGTCATTTTTTAATGTAGTTTTGTATTTATTTTTATTATGTCATTTTCTATTTAGTTTTGCATTTATTTTGAGGAAATATTTTTATTTATGTATATATTGATAAATGATATAATTTTATGTGAAGTTGGTTCATTTTCTTTGTCTTTATCTATTTCTATACACATACACTTCTAAATATTTAGACATCACATCATCTTTCTTTACACATGTTTTAATGCATTTGCTTAACTCTTGCATTTATTGCATTTATCTATACATCCACTCTATTATAATCATTATAGACATCTAAAATCATCCACACCTAACCATGCTTTTATCCCTCCAAAGTATTAATTAAATAAGATCAATTATTCATTTGACTTCCCCAATCATTTTCCTAACATTAATTAAAAAATCAACCATTTAATTAATTAATCCATTCTTTAACCCCTTTTCTCTACAACAAATTATCTAATTTGCATAAAATCCATCTTAACTAATTAATTAACTAAAATCAATTAGTTAACAGATTAATCCACTTGCCCAAATCAAAACTTGTGATTAATCTAATTAATCTCTTATCACATCCACCCATAAAACCATCTATTTATCATAGAAAATCCTACCCTCATTTAAATATGTGACTCTCATACATGTGAGAACTTTAACTTGTCAAATCTCACATCCTCATGTGATTCTCACACATGTGCGAGATCAATCACATGTCAAATCACAAATTCCAATGGCCTTTCGCACACTTGTAATAAATTATGGCCTCCACCATTTGATCAAATCAAATCAATATTGTCCATCCAAATCTATTTGATTCTTATCCTCTCCAAATGCATGAAACACAAAGTGTCACTTGGAGGCTTGTCTTTCTTTCCAATCTCTCATTCAATCATTGATCTCTCACATCATTCATCCCCTCAATCTATAAATTAAACCATGCCCAAACTAATCTCAACAAGAGTAGACAATGTACAGTCATAATGTTTGATGAAGAGACAAAACAATTCTCAACTCAAAACTACAAAAATTAGATTATCAACAATGTTGTAAACAATTAACCCACAAATCGACAATAACTTGTGTCAATTTGAATCGATTACAATTGCACTCAAGAGTTCATTCAAATTTCAAAACCAAATCATTACATTCATTCAATTTAAAATTTCAATTGTCACTCTTTTGTCCCCATGGTGGCACTCTTATGTGGTCGACAATCGGTCTGATCCCACTCATCAGATCGTATAGATTCTTCTTAACATTGATAATCATTCTTTTGGGATTATTAATGTTTATGCCCCTAATGATGTTGTGGAATGCTCTGTGATTTGGTGGTGGATTGTTGACTCATTGCCCATTGCTACTTGGCTTTTATGTGGGGATTTCAATATGGTTGAGATGACGTATGAAAAAGATGGCACCATTCCTTTCAGATGGGCAGCTGGTGAAAGAGAGGCATGCTTCTATATGCGCAATAAATTGGGCCTTTTTGATCCCAATATCGGTTGCCGCCATTCTCATTCTCTCTGGAACACCTGGTGTAATTACAGGGCTGGTTCTAATAGAATTTTTAAATGCCTCGATTGTGCCATGATCTGTTAGAAAACCAAGATCTGATTGCAAACCTGAATAGACCTTCCACAGAAGAGGAAAATGAAAAAGCAGAAGCTTTACATAAAAACATGCAATTTGATATATTCGAAAAAGACCAATAATTACAAGAGATAATTTGCTATAAAAGCAAAGATTCCTAAACCTAATCTTATCTTGAGCAACAAGATAGCTCGATAAGATAAAGATAAGACCCTATAACTTAGGAATTAAATAAATCCTAAGTAAACTTATGCTAAGTGTAATTAATAATTAATTACACCAACATAAGTGCAACTTAGGGAGAAGCGATTATTATGCAAATATGAGTCGGCAACAAGGCTGGTCGGTACTCATGTACAAATGCAAGAGAGAAACCCCCTCGTAGAGATGGTGTTGCAGAAACACTGGAAGAACTCTGATGAAGCAACACTGGAACCCCAAATCTACCAAGCAAGGAAAGATAGTTTTGTTTGCAAAATACCAATCAGAATCACAAATGCAACAACAGACCCGATGCCAAGGAACACTAGAAACTCACATACTAGATCAACCCTGGGATCTGTAAGCAACAGTAGATGAAAGATGAATGGACCCATAATGGTGACAAATCTGGAAGCTATGTCTCGAAGCCAATGCCAAACTAAAACTAAAACTGCCCATAGGACGAGTACCATCAAGATTCTGGAACATTCACCATAAAAACATGGCCTTCAAATGAGAAAGATCTGAACCAATGCAGATCAAGAACTGTAAAATCCCAATGTGAAGTGTGAACCAAAGCAAACCAACAATGTGTCCAGCTAAGCAAGAAAGAAGCTAGAAGGAGACAACAAGAAACTAGACAAACTCATGCGAGTTGTCACCAATATGAAAGATGGATGCAAGAACCCCCCTTAATGGAACTTTATATCAGTTCGTTATTACAATACCCAATGATTGCATAAGGAGATAATGCAAAATTACAGAAACATAAGTGAAAATGCAAACCTAGAGCACGAAACAAAAAATGAATGCATGCATAAAATAAGTTACACATTTTCTAAATTACCTCAGATCTGCATAGAGCTGAAACCAGCTTTCGATTCCGCTGTGAAAAACACAAAAAGCGGATAAGCGAATCAAAGATCGTCTCCAGTGCAAAGGAAACATCTGACTTCTAAGGCTGAAAAGGCATCAAAAAAGAAAAACAAAAAAACCAACAGCACCACTGCATAGAGCTCAAAAAATTTCCGGAAATATCTTTTTGCAAAAAAATGCCGTATGAGAAAGTTATGCTCGTTTTCGTGAAAGTGCTCAAAAATTGTCCGATTCGGCCATGTGAAGCCCTCAGGGGCTAAAAAAATAAGCCCACTGTCGCTTGGGCAGACCGGCGGAGGGGCGGAAGGGTTTGAGCTGGTACCATGACCGAGGCTAGAACTAAAATCGGTAGGGCTTGGTCACCATAGAGACCTTCTACTTCACATTGAAGCCCTCAAGTATTTGGTTGAACCAGCCGTGGCGGTCTTTGCGTAAGAGCGTGGCCCGATGGCTCAACCCATTTGAGCAATGACACCAAACCGGATTTTGATTTTTTAATGAATTTTGAATTTTTTCTCAAAAGCTATTACGAAATGCGTGCACGAGCATCGCGCCTTATGGGCAAATTTTTGCCTCTCCAGAATGACTATGTCCAAATCGGACAAAATTTATATGAAAATGGGGTTTTGGGTGCTGCGAATCCAGTGAGTTTCCGTTTGGGCCCAAGGTGCTCAAAAATTAGGTGACCCCCAGATCTATCAAATAAATCATCGAGCTTGAAACCCTCGCAGATCTGGCAAACGATGATGAAAATCAATGAAATAAAGTCATTTCGACTTTTTCCAGTGCTCTGAATCAACGAAAAACCTGATCTGATCAAGATGCTGTATAATGATGCTCAAGATTGAAACCCTGAGGGACTTTGAATGAGCTCTGGCGAAATCCTCCAAAAGGCTGAGAAGGGGATGCGAATCGAGGCTCGATACCGAGTTAGAAAACCAAGATCTGATTGCAAACCTGAATAGACCTTCCACAGAAGAGGAAAATGAAAAAGCAGAAGCTTTACATAAAAACATGCAATTTGATATATTCGAAAAAGACCAATAATTACAAGAGATAATTTGCTATAAAAGCAAAGATTCCTAAACCTAATCTTATCTTGAGCAACAAGATAGCTCGATAAGATAAAGATAAGACCCTATAACTTAGGAATTAAATAAATCCTAAGTAAACTTATGCTAAGTGTAATTAATAATTAATTACACCAACATGATCTTAGCTCAATCTTTTTTCTTGTTTGAAAGCTCTTCCCTTCCGGTTAAGCCGTTAGTGGATATGACTTTGTCAGACCACTTCCCCATTTTATTTTGCATTGAATGGGAGTTTTGACAACCTTGCACATGTAAGACTCAATTCTTTCTTAACACATATTTACTCTACCACAAGCCTACCTTGGCCCACATTCACAGAGTTTGGAATTTGGAATGCAAACCAACCCATCATACAGGCTATATTACTTGGTGGAATGATGCTATCACTTGCACTGTAAGATTTATGCACATTTATGGGTGCCAACTGGCCATTTTTCACTGGTTGTCTTATGAGGCTACCACTACCAACCTACACTCAACTATTGAGGCTTTATCGACCAACCCCTTTTCCCCGTCATTGCAAGTTAGAGTGGCAGAGTTAAGGCACAAAAATCAAATTGCTGATAGTTATGTCACCAGAGGTATGCAAATCAAGGAACGTCTTCACTAGGTTAAAATTGTTGATCGTGCCTCCAAAGAGTTTTTTTGGCCTTGCATGCCAGACACTCTTCCTTGGGCATTAAAACAATTAAAGATAGCGTGCAAGTGCTTTCAAAGTTGCCTGAAATTCTCCAAGATTTCATGCATCACTATGAGAAAGTGTTCACTTCTCAAGACCCCACACCAAAGCGACAACAAGCCCTCCAGGACTACCTCGTTGTCGTGCCACATAGGCTTTCTTCAGCCCAAAAAAACTACTGTTATCAATTGTTAACAATTGATGATCTAAAAGAAGTGATGCACTCCATGGCTGATGGTAAAGCCTCAGGGATTGATGGATTTCCTTGTGAATTTTACAAGGCCTTCTGGGATTGTGTTGGACCAGACTTACATCATGTATATTTAGAAGTATTCCATGCTAACTCTCTAGGGGAGTTAATAAACAAAGGAAATATTAAATTCATACCTAAATTTGGTGATCCCGAAGAGATTTATAATTGGCGGCCTATCATGCTTCTCAATGTCTCCTACAAAATCATTGCCAAAGCTCTAGCCTTACAAATTCACCATCTTTTACCTTAGATTGTATGCCTAGAACAAATTGGTTTCATCAAATCCACGTTTATTTTAGATAACATTATTGTTGTTTGGGAAGGCATGGAATGGGCTCGACGCTCCAATCGGAAAGCCATGTTTATCAAGATTGATTTTGCTAAAGCCTATGATCGCATTGAATGGCCGTTTATCCTTGCTATGCTACAAGCCTTGGGTTTTGGGCCCAATTTTATGTAGTCTATTTGGATGCTCGTTGCGGATGCTTCGACCTGCATTACCATTCATTGCCGCTAGTCCTTTTCCTTTGGCCTCTTTCGTTCCATTCGGCAGGTTTTCCTACTTGCTCCTTCTTTGTATGTGTTTGTTGCTAAAGGCTTTGGTTATCTTTTGGCTAATGTGGTTTCCCACCAGCGTGTCAAAGGTATCTCGTTGCCAAACTCTTAGGTTCAGCTTGTCAATGGCCATTTTGCTGATGACTCTTTCCTCACTCTCTTGGAGGAAGAGGAGAACATTCAAGCAGTGCTTGACTAACTTAATATTTTTTGTCTCGCCTCTGGCTCTACCATTCAGTGGCACAAAACTCTTTGTTACAGACAATCAGTCTTGCCTTTCCCTTCTTGGCTTCAATAGTATGGTTGGAAGTGGATTGGGCTAGGAGAAATTTTTTAGTTCTTGGGCATTCCTTTTTCCTTTCAGGCATCCCCGACTGAGCTATGGCAAGTTGTGCTTTCCCAGGTTGAACATAAGCTGGCTTACTGGATCACCAAGACCCTATCTCTAGCAGGAAAATTTTAAGTTTGCTTGAAAGTTTTGGCCACCACCCATGTTTATTATTCCTCTTGTTGGGCGCCTTCTAAGGCTACCTATAAAAAACTTGAGAAGCTGCTCCAAGACTTTCTTTGGGCCTCTTCTAAAATCCATAGAGGGTTTCATCGCATTGCTTAGGAATTTTGTTGTCTCCCTAGAGATTTTGGAGGTTTGAGATTGCTCTCTACCTAGAGGCAAGGGACTCCATTGTGTGTTAAATGGATTATCCATGCCCTTACTAGGGATGAGGCCTATAAAATTCTTCTCCACCATTGCATTCAGTCTAGTTTTTCTTTACACAAACTTGCTTAGAAGGAGATTGGTTTTTAGACCCTTTTGGTCATGAAAGAACCAGTCCAAATTTTTGGGAATTTTTTTTCCAAAATAATTTTTCATGCTTGGGAGGCTATCAAACCTTGACTTCGGTGGGTTGGCTTTGGTTTTCGTGATGGGCTTTCACTTAACTAGCAAAACATCTAGTGGTCACCTCTTTTTTCCTGCAATGATCAACCTTTGGATAAAGTGCCTTGGCTTAAAGCTCTTAGATTCCATAAGAAGGGTATCCAGACTCTCCAACAAATTTTTCATCAACCCACCATGCACATTATGCACTGGGATGAGTTGTGTGCCATGTACAAGCCTTAAAACCAAGCACGTGCTACTTTTGATGGTCTGGTGAATGCTATTCCAGATAAGATGGGTCATCAAATTGGTATTCAGGGGTTCAAACCTTGGTGGAAGGACTGAAAGTGGTACCTAGATACTCCTTTCAGGAACTACAAGTCTAGGATTGGTACAGGTGGCTTTCACCCCATTTTCCTATGATTCAGAGTTTGAACCAAAGGTGGCTTCTCCAATCTCCTTCTCCTGTTTGGCGTAAAAGATTCACTGCCACTTGGTCTATAAATTTTGAGCCGAAGTTATCCCATTTTTCCTAGTGTATTATTTTCCAAGGCTTGCCTTTGGGATCTCAACTTGTCCACTTGGAGGTCCATGACCCTCAGTGCCCTTTCTATGGGCAGGCTAAGACTTTTAAGCATCTTTTCTGGTTTTGTCCCAGAGCTCAACAGTACTAGACTTGGATTCATGACTTCTTTCAGCCATTTAGGCCAGAGTTCTCTTGGCATATGATTCTATTGGGTGATTCACCTAGATTCCCGGCTAAGTATACCACACTTTTAGGGTGGAAATCCTCTTCAATATCTAGAAAGATAGAAATTCCTACGTTTTTGCAAATTCTCAATTGGATTGTTAGGTTTCTTTGTATACAAAAGCTATAATTTGTTCTAATGTGTTATTACAGATTTAGGTGCAAGCCAACAAAGTGGCTCTTGAATTTTCTCACCTGTAGGTTCTCCTAGACCATTGGGGTAATGCCTTGTGTACTGCTGCTCAGGTCCTTGCCTCACCCTCTTCCTCCCGCAATCGGTTGCCTTCTTAGGGCTAGCAACAGAGCAATATTTTGCCTCCTTGTTCTTAGCTTCCTCTCCGGTGAGATTCTCACCCTCCTCAGAAAACTCGTTCTCCTCCACCATAGGCTGGCCAGGGGTGGCCCTTTGGCAGTGCATCAGGGAGCAGTGGTGGCAGCTTTGGGTGGCCCTCTGATGATACTCCTACTTTTGGTTTTGGGTGGCCAGACTTTGGTAAAATCTTCTTGTGGTTGGCTCTTGCAATCTCACCTTTTCACAAGGATCAAGATAAAGATACTAATGATGGTTGGGGTCCTCCTCTGACGTCACTCCCTACCCCCTTGATTTATAGGGGAAGAAGGATGACAGAGACCCTCCTGGCTCTGTTGGCACTGCTCTAGTCGCCTACTATCATTTTTCTTGTTATGTTTGTTAAAAACTTGATCATTTAATTTTTATTGGCGTGGCCCATATGACTATGGGGGTGTGCCTTTTTACCACCCACTTTTTTTGTGAATATGTTCTTTTATATTATTAATTAATATAGATAGCTACCTATTCATCAAAAAAATTCAATTACAATTTTAAACCTCTAGCAACACCATTGCCTCTCAGATTCCATTCCGACTCTTTGTATTCCTGCTCACCTGCAACCTCTTCCTTATACACTAGCCGCCACAATCTGCCACTTCTATGTTCATTACTCAGTATCACCTCATACTCCTACTGCCCACATGACCCCCCCTTATTACTCCTTTCATACCTCCACAAGCGCAATTTTTATCTTCCTTCTTGCCATCCAATCTAATCACACTCTTATTTGGCACACTTTATACCGCCCTTCTCACTGTGCAACACCTTGTTCACTCTCTTTGCATGGATTTTTAAACTCTGCCACATGAATGCCATGTCTCCTCTACAATAGTAGCCCCTTCCCCTTATCGTTGCAACCTCACTATTCCTTCATACCAAGGATCGCGACTTTATCCTCCCTTCTTCGCACATTTAATTATGATCAAATCATCCTCAAGTTACTTGCAGCCCATACTCTCGGTCAAGCATCCTCTCTATGAATTTCTAGTTCAAAACCCAACAACCTATTTGTCTTTCATCATAGATTTTCACATCCTTTCACCACATGGTTCTCCTTTACCTAGTCATGATTTAAATTGTCTTTGATATTTTCTTGTGTATTACCAAGGCGTCGATGATAAAAGACTTCAACTTTATGCGGACGATGCCTTCTAATCTGACTTCTCTTGCTTTATATATCTTCCATGACCTTTCTACATGTTTGCACACCCTAGTGCTTTCCAATATGCTCTGAATTTACACGTAGAATTGCCAAATCCCTTGGCATAACATGCTCGATGCCTCCTCATGGTGCCCCATCACTGTTCTTACTATTAGCCACTCTCTATGCCTGAAATAGAGTTGCATTAAAAGGCAAGGTATAATGTCTATTTAATGAATTTGAGTATTTGTTTTTTAATATTGTTTCCTCTTGTTTTCATTTTGGAATGCCTAGTGGGACCCCATGTCCTAAATTAAAACATTTTTTCTAGTATTTTTGTGAGTTTTAAGCCACACGTTCTTAGTGATGTTTATGCTTCATAGATCAATGTATCCACCTCTCACGAATTGTGTCCACTTATATGTTGGGATGCCTTCCCCCCAATAGCCCTAACTTCATTTCTCTTTCATTTTTCAATATTTTGATAATTTTTTAGGCTTATTTTGGAAGCTTTTTAAATTCCTAATCTACTTATCACGCCTCCCTAATAGTTTTCTTGTAGATTTGACTCTTACCTCGTAGTTTTTATTTTATTTTTTAACTTCAAATATGAATCAACATTTCTATTTCACAATTTAATGTGCCCACCTCTAGAGTGACATGTCTAGTGTGAAGAAACACAATTCAATGTGTTTGCTTCATAGTTCAACATGTTTGCCTCTAGAGTGACACATCTATTTTGAAGAAACATAAATCAATGTGTTTGATTCATAGTTAAATGCATATACATCTAAAGTGATGTGTCCATCATGAGGAAACATGAATTAATGCATCTTCTTTACAGTTCAATGTGTCTACGTCTAAAGAGCCATGTCTACTTCTATGCTAAGAAACTTCCCTCTGATTACCCTAGCTTAATTTTTCATTCAAAATTTGGAATTTTGATAAGTTTTTGGGTTTATTTTGAAGGGTTTTTTTTATTTCTAACATATTCTTCATGTTTCCATAATCATTTTCTTGCAAGTACAACCTCTATTTTGTAGATTTCATGTATTTTTTAGCCTCCATCTCGAGACATCTTAGCATTCTTGATACATCTTTGTTGTCTCTTGAGACATCTCTACTTCTTGAGATGTTTGTGTCACCTCATGATACACTTCTATATTCGTAAGATGTTTCTACTACCTCCTAAGACATTTTTGCAAGTAAGCATGGTAAGTTCAAATAAAATCACGTCTTAATATTTTTCTTGGGGTTTTAAGGTTTTCACTAATAATCTTTTTTAGCCTAACACCTTGTTTGTGTAGCACCTTGCATGTACAAAAAATGTTGTAAACTGCTAATGAGTTTGTTGCAGGTTTGATCATCGATGACTCATCTTTCCATTAATTTAGTTGTACATTTAATTTTTATAAGGTTAAATGAACAATTATTTGTTGTGTTTGTGTGAAAAATTGGTGTGTATGTTGGGTCAGTGCAAGATCATAATGGGAGTAAGTGCACAAAGATGGGGAGCCAAAAAGGGGTCTAAAGTGGCCACTTTTTTTTGAAATTAGGAAATATTGACCTTAGAAGAGAAATTGAGGATAGTTACACTCAAAATTTTAAGATGCAACAAAAAAAAGAGTCGTAGTGCTTCGAATCTACTTTCTAAAATACTATTTTTAAAAAAAAATGGTAAAGATTAAGGGGTTCAAAAAAGGGGGCCACACAAATTGGTCATTTAAAAAAAAACATCATAACAGATTTGTTATGGCCCCCTAGAATGTTAAATTATTTTTAGTACTTTTAAAATCGCTTCGATGAGAAATTAGCTAAAAATCGTGTAGTTTATCCATGAATTTTTTGATAATTTTTTAATGAGTATACGATTTTTACTAATTTTCAAAGTGGACACATTTTGAAAAAAAGAATTTTGAGTGTGTTCCCCTAATTTTTTTGAAAGCTAATCAAGCCTTTGAGTTGGAAATCCAAGAAAATCCAAGCTAAAGGCTTGGAAATTCCAAAAGTAGGCAAAAACTTGAGCATGTTATAATGCGCTCGTGTTATGTCACAGCTTTGACATAACATGAGTGCATTATAACGCTTGTGATATGCCTTATTTTATTTGCATGGATGTATGAATGTATGTTTGTATGTATGTATGTTTGTATGTATGTATGTTTCACATACATATATGTTTGTATGTATGCATGTTTGAATGTATGTATGTATGTATGCATATATGTATGTATGTTTGTATGTATGTATTCAAATTTATGATATTTATCATCCCTTTTCTTGTTAATATAAGAAGAAAATTTGGTTTTGCAATTTTATTCATATGTAATATTGGTAAAGGTAGAAAGCATAATTCTTGCACCTACTAAATGTAAGAATTTTGTACTTATAAATATGTGAATGTGTCGAGTATCCACTTGTCTAGGGTTTGCACTTACAAAATAGTATAAAACTTGCACAATTTGAGTTAGTGATAAAAATTAGGCTTATGCATTTTTGTAGTTGGACTTGACTTTATAGTTGTAGCTTTTCTTGTGGAGGAGTCTTAAAATTATTTAACACCCTAATTAGTATTACCCTCCTTAGTCCTATGGAGTTTAAAGTGTAAAATATTTCCAAATCTTTGTTGGAAGAGACACTACACATATTTTTGGTGTTGTCATTGATGGAAACCCTTGTCGAGTAAGTCCAATCCACATGTTGTAATTTACTCATCGACAGACAGATTGAAGATCAATGGTTATCTAGTTAAGTTAGAACAGAGCATCAGTAGATTCGTGTTCTTTGATTCATATGCAAAATTTATATTATTATTTTATGTTGTGGATCTCAGGGTTTTTTCGATGCATAATTTGTGTTATTTGTAAATCTTGGTGCCTCGTGTATCAATTTGGGTGGAAGTTAGAAGGTCCAGTGAACTAATTTTTTGTTCATCAGTATATGGAGGCTGACTTGGTGAATATAGTGTGTCGCGATAATTGAGGAGTTATTGTTTAAGTATTTTTGTATTCGAGCATTTTGATTTGGGTCCTCACTATGTTGTGGTGAATCTTGTGGATGCACATTGAATATTATGGATGATTTGAGCTGACTATTTGTGAATATTTCTTATTTTGTTTGACATAAAGTGATTGAATTCTTGGTGGCAAATATATATATAAGTGATCGATTATATCATTTTGGTGTGTGTTCATGTGAGTTGATGTATGTTAATGTCAGAGATTTAGTAGAAATTATGCACAGTTTCACTTGTGCATTAAGGATTTTTGGTGCGAATTGAAGTAGAACGAGTAGAAGTGCAAAAATCAGATTAGAAGGTCCAAAATTCGATTGTTGAGCCTAACCGGAACTGTAATTAGGCATTTGTAGATGCTACTTTGTTAGTTCAAATCTCTAGAAGTTTTCCAACCTTTTGTAAGGCTGAGCCCTTCCTTTTTGAGAGTGAGCCTAGGCGGTGTTCCAGTGCAAGTGCATTCCTATTTGTAATCTTTTCTTTTGAGTATACTTAGAACAATATTATGGATTGACCTCCATAGTGGTTTTTACCCCTAACAAGGTTTCCACATAAAAATCCTTGTGTTATGGTGTTGTGGTTATTTGTATTATGTGCATCATTTTTATTTTGGTTGAATGTTATCAACACTTTAAGGATCGATTAATAATGTTAAAATTTTCACAACCTGATTCACCCCCTCTTGTTGTTGATTACAACAATCTTGTCTATTTGAATTCTTGTTGTCCTTGGTTTAATCAATGCAGGCCTTCTATCTTACTTGGATTGACTTGATCCTTGGGTCCAAGTGTTGTTTTCATCCCTTAGAGCTAAGGGTAGCATGAAATAAAACCAACAAATTGGTATCATTTTTAGGGATGAATGTTTGATTCATATGTTGAAGACCCTCAGCTTGATGAAGAAACTTTTGCAGCTATATTGATTTGCTTGACTTGTAAATTTATGCCAAGAGAGTATCACTATTGAACTAGTATGAAGACTTTAATGGAGACTAAACCCATAAAAAAATTTCAGCCTTGAAGAAATGATGACATGATTGAAATTTAGTACTCTTTGAGAGGTAGTGACCATGTTGATGAATGGTTGAAGAATTTCTTCCTATGGTGTAAATAAATTACATGTATGTATAAGGAGTTTGATTAGAAGGGGAAATTGTGTGATTTCCATAATATTTTCTAAGTCTTTTATATTTTCTTCTTATTTTACTTGTAAAGGATGAATACATCATTTCCTAATGGTCATAGGTGAATTGGTTTTGGGAGAAAAATTTATTCCCTTATTATGTATGCACTTGTATGAAAATGATGGAATTAAGGTAATAATTTTGCATCTACATGTATTTTAATAACATGGTCATGATACATATGTGTTGGTAATATATGCATAGTAGATGAAAAGGTAGAATTTTTTTCACACCTATATTATAAGCATATCTAGGAAAAGTATATGGGGTATTTATAGGATGTAAACCTTGGAATTAGAAGATAATGTATGTAATTCAAAATATGTTGAAGATTTATAAGAAAGAGACTTAATAAATCTAAGGGATAAAGTGTTGTATTGTGTAATCATGATGTTATGAGAAAATAGAGTTGTGAAGGGATAATCGAGGGAATAAAATCTATTATGAATATATATAGAAATGGATTATTAGTCTAACCTCTCCCAGTATATTCAAATTTTATAGTGCATGATGGAGTACAACATAATTCATGTCCTTAGATAATTATTTTAGGTTTAACCCCTCACATTATAGAGGATAGGGTTTAGGGTATTAGGGTTGAGGGTTAAGGGATAGTGTTAAGGGTTGAGGGTATAGGATTAAGTGTATAGGGTATAGGGATTAGGGTTTAGGATATTCGGTATAGGGTTTAGGGTTTAGGGTACAAGGTTGAATGTAGAGTTTAGGGTTTAAGTATGGGGTTGAGGGTTTATGGTTGAGGGATAATGTTTAGGGTTGAGGGTATAAGGTTAAGTGCATAGGGTATAGGTATTAGGGTTTAGGATATTTGGTATAGGGTTGAGGGTTGAGAGTGTAGGGCTTAGGGTTTGAGTATAAGGTTTAGGGTATATGGTTGAGGGATAATGTTCATGGTTTAGGGTATAGGGTATATGGATGAGGGTTGAGGGTGTAGGTTTTAGGGTTTAAGGTATAGGGTTGAGGTTTGAGGGATAGTGTTCAGGGTTGAGGACCATATAGGGTTAAGTGTATAGGGTATAGGGAATATGGTTTAGGATATTGGGTATAGGGTTCAAGGTATTGGGTTTAGAGTTTAGGGTATTGGATTTATGGTTTTGGGTTTTGGGTACAAGGTTGAATGTAGGTTTTAGGGTTGAGGGATAATGTTTAGGGTTGAGGGTATAAGGTTAAGTGTATAAGGTATAGGGATTATGGTTTAGGATATTGGGTATAGGGTATAGGGTATGGGTTGAGGGTATAAGGCATAGGGTCAAGGGTTGAGAGTGTAGGGTTTACAATTTAAGTATAGGGTTGAGGGTATAGGGTTTGAGGGGAAATGTTTATGGTTTAGGGTACAAGATTGAGGGTATAGGGCATAGGGCATAGGGATGAGGATTGAGGGTGTAGGATTTAGGGTTTAAGTTATAGGGTTGAGGCTTGAGGGATAATGTTCATGGATGAGGGTATAGAGTTAAGTGTATAGGGTATAGGGATTAAGGGTATAAGGCATAGGGTGAAGGTTGAGAGTGTATGGTGTAGGTTTTAAGTATAGCACGTTGAGGTACAATGTTCAGGGTATAGGGTATAGGGATGAGGGTTAAGTTTACAGGGTTTAGGGTTTAAGGTATAAGGTTGAGGGCTGAAGGATTATAGATTACGTATAGGGTCGAGGGTTGAGGGTTTACAGTTGAGGGATAATGTTCAGGGTTGAGTGTCTAAGGCTAAGTGTATAGGGTATAGGGATTAAGGTTTAAGATATTGGGTATAGGGTTTATGGTATGGATTGAGGGTATAAGGCATAGGGTTAAGGGTTGAGAGAGTATTGTTTAGGGTTTAAGCATAGGGTTGATGGACAGTGTTCAAGATTTAGTGTATAAGATTGAGGGTATAGAGTATAGGGATAAGGGTTTAGGGTGTAGGGTTTAGGGTTTAAGTATAGGGTTGAGGGTTGAGGTATTAGGGCTTAAGTATAGGGTTGAGGGTGTAGGGTATAAAGTATAGGGTTGAGGGTTTACAATTGAGGGATAATGTTTAGGGTTGAGTGTCTAAGGTTAAGTGTATAGGGTATAGGGATTAGGGTTTAGAATATTAGGTATGGGGTTTAGAGTATGGGTTGAGGGTATAAGGCATATGATTAAGGGTTGGGATTGTATGGTTTAGGTTTTAAGTATGGGGTTGAGGGAAAATGTTCAAGGTTTAGGGTATAAGGTTGAGGGTATAGGGTATAGGGATGAGGGTTGAGGGTCTAGGGTTTAGGGTAGAGGGTAGAGGGATTTGGATTTAAGTATAGGGTGTAGGGGTGAGGGTTGAGAGTGTAGGTTTTAAGGTAGATGATTGAGGGATTAGGGTTTAAGTATAGGGTTGAGGGTTGAGGTATAATGTCCAGCCCATTGAGTGTATAAGATTAAGTGTCTAGGGTATATGTATTAGGGTTTAGGATCTTGGGTATAGGGTTTAGTTTATGGGTTGAGGGTATAAGGCATAGGGTTAATGGTTGAGAGTGTAGGGTTTAGGGTTTAAGTATAGGGTTGAGGGACAATATTTAGGGTTGAGGGATAATGTTTAGGGTTTAGGGTATAAGGTTGAGGGTATAGGGTATAGGATGAGGGATGAGGGTGTAGGGTCATGTCATGTGCAATGACACATATGACATAACAAGGGAATTATGGTAAAATTTCATATCATACATAACACAAGACATAGATAGCACTTATAAGATATCATCATTTCTCCAAGAAAGGTATCACAAGTGGAAGACTTACTAATAGTGGAATAAAACTACCATAACATGCCTACAAGAGGGTGAGCTACATTGGTATGATAATCAAGTCCTAACCCCATGATAATGTTTTCTTATAGCCTCAACATGAGGGTAGGATGACATAATTGTATACCTCAATCAAACCCCTTACACACATGATGACACTCACAAAACCAAAGGAATCAAGAATGAGATGGAACCACTAGGATATATGCTATATCTCTACTAGTAAGATGACCATCATTTCTCTACACACATTACACACTTACAAATAAAAAATGGGAAAAATACCAAAATGAACACCCAAAAATAAGGGCCAAAACTCTGAAATAGGTTACAACATTAGGAAGTTTTTGCCAATAAGGGTGTGGTTCGGTGGTCAAGTCACTTGGTTGTAGTGATGGCCACCAAGGTTCAAACCCTTGTTGGGCCAAAGTGCTCGCAGGCCTTATGCCTTCATTGGGCCAATGTGCTTGCGGGTTTGGTTGCTTCTTGTGGTTTCTTGTACCCGGTTCATAGCTTCAGTCAAAAGCATTTACCCCTAATAATATGGGTGCATTTCACCTTTTAAAAAAAATGTTACAACATTAGGAGGTATAATTTTTCCAATAACTCAAAAGATAACAAGTCAATTTTGTTGATGATGCTTGTCAATAAAGTGATGGCATGTGAAGAATCACAAGGAAAATGGAAACAAATCTCATGTAAGTTTCCCTGAACAATTCTTTGAAATTCCTTTTGTTTGAAAAATCAAAGGACTACATTGTGCCACAAGGACACTAGCATGCTAGTGCTCAATGTCCTAAAAATGGCTTGAAAATGTGCTAGAGTCCAAAAACTACATTAGAGTATAGAGAATGCAATATAGTCCTATGTTTTCACTGCAATTATCTTTCCTACAATTTAGTCCTTGCTATAGATTGAATGGATGATTATTTCTAGGTCTTATTGCCATGGAAAACACCTATGACTTGAGAAAAAATATTACAACACAAAATGGTGACAAATGATTAGGATACCAAGTTGGACAAGGACAATAAATCAAAAATTAAATTTGAAAGTCTAGATACATTAGAAACCTTAACAAAATCAATAATTAACCTTTTGAGTTACAAACCCTAACAAATTCATCAAATCCAAAATGTGAGTGCACTTTTAAGAAATTGAAATTTGCTCACATTCTGAGAAACCCAAAGCATGCTCACGCTTTGTGCAAGTCAAAGCATGCTCATGTTTGTGTAAGTGTGTTTTTGGAAGTTCTAAAAGTAGTAAAAAAGAAAGAAACCCATGATATAGGCCCACATGCTCTGTTATTCTCCTGCCTATGCACATTATTTGACAAAAAAATTCTTTTTAATGCTGTTGGGGAAAGCACATGCATTTTTACACATTCCACCACCTTTGCACTACCTCTTTTTTGTTTTCCAACATAGGAAGGAGTAAATACCAGAGTTATTACATGAATTTTGATTATATGAACTCATATTTTCATGTTTTAGTGTTGCAATGTTAATCATGATTTTTTTTGTTTTAATTTCATATTATAGATTGGTTATTTCTATAGTTTTTATTAATTATAATAGATTTATATAGAATTGAACGTTGAAAACAAATAAACTTTGTGAAAATCTCTAATTCTTGAGGAGTTTGATGCAAGAAGAAAAACAAACTACGCATAGGGTAGCTTATGAAATCAAATCTCAGATTTTAAGGTATGTTCTCTTTATATATGTGCTCTACATTTTCTTATGTTTATCACTTTTTATCATACATGCTTAATATAATTCTTTGGTTTTGTTATCATATTCAAGCTTATTAAATTTACCTTACTATGATGTTAGTCTTTGAACATTGAATACTTTCCTTTATCATATAGTGGCATACATTTCCTTTAGACCTTACACATTGAGCATGGCCTCTTAGATTTACAAGAAGTAGATTAAACACAAGAAACATTGTCGGTTTTTCTAGAAATTACAATTTGAGCACCATAAGGATGTTAGCTATGGGAAAATCTATCATTAACATAGTGGATAAATCTATAATTTATGACTTAATTTTTTAGGACACTTTTTCTATCACATTATAATTTGAAAGAAGAAAATAAAGATTGTACATCCTTTTAGAAATTTGTGGTTCTACTACACTCTCGTGGAGGATTTGAATCTATCTCAAGCTTCATCCATCCTTTAAACCTATGGAAATTTTAGGAAAAGGCTAATCTAGAATTATTTTGGACAATTGTTCCTACTAGTTGCAAGCTAAGACCATGGAATTAGATATTGCCAATTTTTATCATGGTCCTACCAGTTGCAAGTCCTACAATTGGTCCTCCACCTGAAACACAAATCAATATCATGGTCATAACTAGTTATATATAGATAATACCATAGGATTAGATATTTCCAATTTTTATTTCTAGACTACAATTTAATTTTCTCAAAGGCCAATCTACTTAAGAGGCTTTATTTTTTAGCTAATCATGCTCATAATAGGTTATTCAACTTTACAAGGATGTTAATGATTTTCACAACCATTTCCATCCTTCTTAAACTAGTTTTAGAGTGCATAATTTTTACCAACACAAGTTAATGCAAGACCAAATGTAAAAAAAAAGGATTTCATGGTTAGGTCTTGTAGAAGGTCACAAAGAGATGTAAAGTTCACTTCAAATTTGAATTTAAATTTTAATAGTTAAGGGGCCATCTATATGATTAAAGACCCAATTGAGGGAAAGGAAAGAGTAAATTTAAGGTCAAGACTAACCCTTAGGAATAAGTGTAAAATAGAATTGACAAGGATTTGGTTTTATCCTCTCTTTATTGAAATCCATTATTATATTCAAATATTTCATTTCCATATACTTACAATAGGGGTATCATTCCTTCCCCCAATTCCATTTGCACATCCATCAATTTCCTTATCATGATTTTAGAGCCACACCCATTTTGAACCTACATCACCACTAGGGACCTATTGCCTAACATATACCAATGGAGAATGCACCTATATTGTATCCTTATGTACCTACATAGGTTTTTTTCAGCACATCATGTCATTTACATTAAACTTGCACATGCACAATATAGGATTGTGCTTGTTCCATTCGCACATGCCCATGCATATGTTGCAAGTATGGGCTAGTCTAGTGGTGTTGTCATTGATGTCAACA
>VDFB02374850.1:0-115689 GCA_007258455.2 Sequoia sempervirens | reverse complement strand
GAGAGTGGGAGGAGATAATGGAGGAATTAAATAATAAAATTATTTAACTCATGAGAGGAGAATCTTTGACCAAGTGGGGGAATATATAATTTATTTAAATTATTTATTTGTGGAAGAAGAGGAAAATTGGCATTTGAGTAAAATGATTATGCAAATAATTTAATTAAATAAGAGGAGATAGGAAAGGGATATTAAATAATTAATCTAAGATTAATTATTTAATAGTGAAAGAGTGACAAAAGATAGAAGAGGACCAATGAATAGATAAATAATTATTTAACTATAGGTGAATGACATAGAATTAATAATTAAGTGAATAGTAATTCATTTAATTATAGAGAGAAAGAAAATGTTAGTGACACAATTAAAAAGATAATTTATTTAATTGATATGAGGAGAATAAATATCAATAAATTAATTAATTAAATAATTAAAATTATTTAATTATGCAGGGAAGAAGACCAAGACGATGGAAAAATGACACTCGTAGAACAAGGCATTTTTCATTGTCTAAATTTTTCCCCTCTTTGACATAATGTAGTTCATTGCATTGTCTCAAAAAAGTTTAGTCAAAACATGCCCTGGTGAAAGTAGGGTGGACATATGCCCCCTTAGGAAAATTTTGCAAATTTTCAAAAAAATTCAAAAAATTTGGAAAATTGTTTCGATAAGTCAATTTGATAGCCAAGAGTTCAATGGTGGCGACAAAAATGATTTTCAAGGTGATTTAGGGGGTTAAATTTAGGTTCAAAGTGGTCAAATAGTGCGCCCAATACACATACCCAGTGAAAACCCTAACAAACCCTAGGTTAATTGCCTATAAATATGCCCTTGATTAAGAAGTTTGCTCATTTGTGCATTCCAAATTTGGGAATTTAGGAGCTCCAGGAGAGAGAAGCTAAGAATATGTCACCAGTTCCACACTTTGTACACCGAGGCTATCACATCTATACCTTCCACCAACTTGAGGGAGAAAAGGACCCGATAAGTACTCCAAACCCACCTTGTCAATTTTTATTTTTCATGCATTTAGGGCTAGGAAAAATTTAGCAAGCAATTGCATTGAATTTTGTTTGATGCAATTACTTGCACGAACGATGCAATTGACTGATGTTAAATGAAATTTACTCATCATGACACAATTGCTAGGGCATAGGGGGGTCGGTTATGGTGTGACTCATTTGAAAAGGTGTGTTTCATTTGCTTCCTACATCACACACATGACCAAGAATGATGCAATCAATAAAAAGAATTGTAAGCGCAAGAGAGAATGATGCATGTGAGAGGGGAATGATGCAACTTGTTGAGAAGTTGTTGAATATGATTTAGCATTTTTGTCATTGATGTTAAAACCTTGGATCTAGAAGGATGTGCTTCAGATGATGAACAGACTTAATCAATCCTATCTTATGCTATGATGTTATGCAGTGTGGATATTATCCTTGATCTGGATATGGCAGTACTTCTTTTGGGACATTCGTGGAAGTCAATTTATGTAGTATAATGAAGTCTAATCTTTTGATGTTGGTTATTGTTCTCAAAGCTTACTTTGGGTAACCTTGCTATCTGAAACTTCATGCAACATGATGCAAGTTTTTGTATGTCATATTGTGGCGCTTCGGTTGACACTGAAATTGATGATAATCAAGATTTGGACTTGGTTGTGGCGTTCTCATCGGATCCAAAATATATTTCATCTAATTAAAAGTTTTCTATCTTTTGGAAATTATGCTATCTTATGTATGACCTATTTTTGGTCCCTTGGTAATGTGGTAAGAAGATCTTGATGTGCGACCTATCTTTTTGGTATGGTACTAGCGTGCAAGACCTTATTAGATATCTCAAGATTTTTCTTCATGCCAACATGTTTTGTGGTGATCTAATTCAAATTATATATGGCTGACTTGGAAGACTATTAAGACATTGTGTTTGGCCAACTTGAGAGATTATGATGGCATGGAATGGTATATGTAAATGTTGTTTTTGTTTGATGAAAGAAGGTGTGTGGAGTATGATGTGTGCGGGAAGATAAGAGTGTGTGAAGGAAGAAGTAATTTTTTTTGCAGAGTTCATGCAAAGAAGTTGTGCAGAAGTTTCTTGATCAGATCTGCCACAAACAGATGTGCTATTAACCAAAATTGAACTCATGCATATTTAGATGCAATTTCATTAGTTCATTTTTGTCAGTGAGACTATTTTGTAATATGAACTATTTTGTATTTGGACAATGAGCCCAACTAGAAGTGATCCACCCTATAGTGAGCAACTTGGTAGTGAGCCCAACCAAAAGTAAGCCACCCTACAGTGAGCAACTTGGCAGTGAGCCTTTGTAAAAATTACCTTAACTGGTGTCACCTTAATCAGTGCTTTATAATTGAGAATTGGCATTCTCTGTGGTTTTTCCCTTCTTGGGTTTCCATGTAAATTATGGTGTTCATTGTGCTTAGTGTTGTTGTGTGCATTCATGTTCATATCTATTTGATTAATTTTTGATTGGCATAAGTCTGCTCTAGATTAATTAAAGAAAATAAAATTATTGTTAGATAAATGATTGACCCCCCCTCTCAGTTATCTGGACTATTCAACAATTGGTATCTTAGATTGGTCCCTTGCAAATAGAGCTTAACCGCTTGAGGGAGATCTTGGTAGTTTGAATAGATGGAGGAGCTTCTCACTTTGAAGAAGAACTGAAAATAATGTTAGATGACATGGAAAGCACGAAATCTAAAAATGAAGAGTTGAAAGAAAATCTTAAGGAGGAAAACACTTGTATTACAAATCTAAGGGAGAAAACCCAGAAGTTCAAAGCGAGACACAAAGAGGTTAGCCAGGAATTAAAGGAGTCAAAAGAAAGTATTATTAATTTAAAGTAGCAACTGGATGAATGCAAAAAGACTGAAGAAAATCTCAAGGATACCATCAAACAAAAATTAGAAGAAAATGAGAAGTTAGATCAAGAGTTAAGAAGGTTGAAAATAGAAGCAAGAGTATGATTATGGATCAAGTTTTTCCCTACAGAAATGGTATAGAGATAAAGGAGGACTTGGATTCACAGGTGAAAATTCAAATCAGAACACTATGGGCGAAGACAAAGCAGTTGAAGCTAAAGAAAGATCAATTATAACAAGCAAGATCCGAAACTCTAATGCACCTAAAAGACCTTCGGTTAGGCAACCAAATGCTCAAAGGTACTTATCATTCAAAGGTCACTATTTTCTATGCAAAATTTTTGGACATAAGGATGTAGAATGTAGAAGCAAGATGGAACCAAATACTCAATGCTTTAATTGTCACAAGTTTGGTCACAAAGAAAGTCATCGCAGAAGTCAATATCAAATCTAACTAGAAGGAATGGAATGGACAATCTCTTTCACGATTATTGCTATTTATGCTATGGTTATGGTCACAAAGCTAATTAGTGCAGACGTGGAGTTTACTCAGCTAATTTAGGAAAAATATGTTACAAGTGCAATCAACCCAAAAATTATGCTAACACATGTAGATATGTTACTCTAAAAATGCCTGACACTAGAACAAAAATAGCAATAAACTACTAAAAAAACTACTAAAATCTACTTATAAATGACTACAGTTGGTCATGTGACCACTAGTAGTTTATTGTCAGTCATATATAACGTGGCCAGATTGATGACTAAACTATTTTTATTCATTTATTGGTTGTTTTGATTGATCAATTTGGTAGTATATTTAGTCATTGATTTAGTCATTCATTGTTGTGATCTGGTCACTTATTTAGTAAATTATTTTCCACTGATATATTTATTCGTTGATTTAGTCATTGATTGGTGTAATCTGGTCACTTATTTAGTCATTTTTTATTCATTGATATATTTAATCGGTCACTTATTTAGTTGTTGATTTAGTCATTGATTGTTGCAATGTGGTCACTTATTTAGTCATTTTTTATTCACTGATATATTTAGTCATTGAATGTTGTTAATTGGTCACTTATTTAGTTGTTTTTACTCATTGATTTTTGTGCATTGGTAGTATATTTAGTCATTAATTTTAATCATCATTTTGATCAATTTGGTAGTATATTTAGTCATTTTTATTCATTGATTTCACTAGTAATATATCTAGTCATATTTATTCACGGTTAACACTAATTTCTATCAATTGGTAGTATGTTTAGTCAATTTAATTATGAATTGATGTCATTTAGTAGTATATTTAGTCATTTTAATTAACTGATATTTAAGGATTTAAGCATAAAACACAGAAATACACATCAATCATTAGTTGCACACAAATATAAGAAAACCATTGAGAAGGAAAAATTGGTGAACTTTATTAATAAAAGAAAGGTGTTCTAGTTACAGCTTAGAAATAGAGTATTACGATTTTTATTTTCAGTCACAAGACTAAAAATCTAAGTTAGAATATTGCAGAGAAATGACTACAAGAAAGAAAATTATCCAAAATACTTCTGCAATGATGGAAACACATGCTTGAATCCGTAGTTCAATGTGAGCACATGCCCCTAATTTCATCTCTTAAAACCTCTATAATGTGGGAAATCTTCCTGGAGCAAGTTGTAACATTTAGAATCCAAGGAGAGTGTTGAACGTGTCCCATATATGAAATTCTCTTCTTCAATGCAGTCAACAATAACCCAACTAGAATATTTCCTCCTTTATATGCAATGTGCCATCTAATATGAGCAACGTCAGGGTGCTGCCTTTTCCGACATGAATGAAGTTGTGCCTCAACACAACCAAAAAATTAATATTAGTCTCAATTTAGAAAGAATAAAAGTGTATTTTATATTGCAAGTTTACAAAAGAAAGTCCAAACACAACATAAAGATAAATCAATTAAAAAATCGTAGCCTTGTCGACAAATTCCTTAAAAAAAGTGTTCAACATAGGCTTGAAATATGCATATTGAACCCTTGATTTCAAAACCTTGTTCAAAATTTAAGAAAGGTGATACTCTCAGAATATATAATGAATTTGGCATATTATAGAATGAAGGCTATCAACAATAACCAGACTGGAACAACATTATCAACAAAAATTTCCTGGAAACCAAGCCCAAGAATGCCATCAGACTTGGACAAAAAAAATGTCAACCCTGGTTCATGTGTTCTCTCAGTAAAAACTTGCACCATTAAAGAATCCATTTATACATAAATTCCAAATTAAGTTGATGAGAAAAGATCTTTGATATCCAACTGGGAAGCCTTAACATCCAAAAATTCCTAACCTGATGTTTCACAACAAGTTTCCCAACTGTGACATCATCTTCCCCATTCACTTTACAAGCACCATCCAATTCAACTTTTGAAGGAACAAACACATAAGGTACTTTCTGCAATGGTAATTTTCAAACTACTGATTAATAAAAAAACTTAAGGAATCCATTAAACTTGCAAGAAAAAAACTACTTGAACAAATACACATAAGCATCACCAAATGGTTCAAAACTCATCATCAATATAATTCCAAAAAATTGATGTTCCTATGCAAGTTATTTAGGTTTATTCTCTTACAATTCATCGAAATTAGAAAAAAGGGTAGCAAGTCAAGGGATTTGATCATGGGAAAACTTCACATTTAAAAGGGTTTTGTACTATGTCAAACATCATTTCATTAGTTTCAATCCCACCATTTTTCCCATGTGATTACTGCCCTATACAATAAGAATCAAATTGTGTTCATTTTATTGGTTTCAATCCCTTCAATCCACCTTTGCAACATCTACATGATGTAAATATTTCCAGCGAACAATTGAAACATATCAAAGGTGATTGAAGGAAATCCTCTCACAAATTAAGGAATGATTTAGGTATTGCATGGCACATGGAGCTAACCTAAAAATGATGTAATTCCCATCTGACATCTTAAAAGGTTTTAATAATGTTGAAATTCAAAATGGTAGAAGGAGAGAAAAAATCAATACCTTATCTTTGGCCAATGAAATCAAAGGATCAAGAATGGCAGGAGGATATGTATCAGCCACAATAACTATAAACTATGATGTTCTAAAGTATAACATCTTGGTTGCTGCAACACCCTAAACTTGTTCATTATTAGCAAAAAAGAAACCAGATATTGATCCACTTCCATATTGGATCTCATAGAATTCTCCTTCAAAAACAACAAATGATATATATTAATTGTTTAGCAACTTCCTTAATATCCCCATGTAAGTAGACTAAACTAAGTGAGGTTGAGGGTTTGATGTAGAGAACCATATTCTTGGTATGTGCTTGAATTTGATCATGACTTGTATCTTGAATTAAAATAGCAAGCTAGCAACATTGTAAAATCATTGTTAGAAAAATAACCATGAAATCCTCTTTAATTAAAATAATCCTTCTAGATATTTCAAGATAAGATATTTCCGTTAATTTCTAAGAGAGCTAATTTCACTATCCAAACAACCATCAATCCATTTACTATATATAATTTCCCAGAATTCAGAATTTGAATGTAATGAAACTAACCATAATTACCAAAGATTTGACACCAAAATTTAGTACAAAATGAATTGTTTGGCAGCAAATGTGTTTGATAAACCAGATATACCCTTGATATATTGATTTAAATAACAAGGAAAGATCAATTTGGAGACAACAAGATAACATTCATTAATTCACTTCAACAAACAATTGAAACCAGAATTCAACCACCAATTATAACTTCATTCTATTGATCTTCAAAAAGATTTTACAATACATTTCAAAATTTTGTCTTGACTGACATGTCAAAAAGTGTCTTGTCAATTACCCACTTTTAACATAAATAAAAAAGTCTTAATTATCGTTGTTTACATAAAACTTTAAAAGCAATGAAAGATGAGAAGTGAAGAAAATTGATCAGATGTTGAAGTACACAACACTCACAAGATACAAATTTCTATTACTCATCGTAAGGTACCCATGATCATTCATATTTGGCAAGATCCTCTCTCCATGATAGTATCTGCAAGGCTTGGTACTTCACTGCAAGGCCTATTCTTTTGGGGGAGCTAGATATGTTTGCTCCCATTGGTACACCATGTAATCATGAGGCCATTTGTACTCCTATATTTTTTATGTGTTGGCCAAGTGACTCTTCCATCTACTATCCAATAACCCTTTCATATCAGTGATAAATTTTGAGTACCCAACATCCATTGCAATTATTCCTTCCAAGGTTAAATTGAGGCAGTGAATATTTTTCACCATCCTTTTGTATATTAGTGAGGCAGTTGGGAACAATTTTTCTAAACTCATCTGTCCAATCCTTAGAACCTTTCAGTTGATCATCATCCCTTAGTATCTTAGGCATGAACCACTGCTTTAGCGTTTGAAATGAATCCATTCTTTCCTTGATCTTTTGGTCTTCTGTAGGCATGTATTGAAATTCATTTGTGACCATTTAGACAATTTTCTCAATAGGCTTTAAAGTTGTGGGGACCTCAACACTCCTTTGTAAAATTCTGCACAAAGTCGTTAAGATGTGATGTACAAGTTGTCATTTCTCGACTAAGGGTTCCAATATAGGTACATGCAACTTTATTTGATCAACTGCTTGTGACAAGGAAACATAAAATTCATATACATTTTCCAATTTGTCCATAATTAGTTTAACCCTATGCTCCAAGATCTATTCCAATTCCCTGATAGATTCTCTCTTTTCTCTTTCCTTTGTTTCTTCATTACTCTTTTTCAACTTCTTAATTTCTTGTTTTAACACATTAACTTGTTCAATAGTGATTTCACTTGTATCAATTTGGATGGTAGGGGGATGGTATACTATTAATTTTGTGCTTTGGGAAGGAATTTCTCCCTTCAACTACTATTTCAATTTCACATTTTCTATGAATAACCTATTCACTTCATCATTCAGATCAGTTTATGTTTTCTCATATTCTAACAATCTAAGCTCTATAGCTTTAACTACATCCCTAGTAAACATTGATGAGTGCATTTTCATAGTAGCTGCCTCTAATGTTGATGTGTCTTGAAGTGTCTTTACCATGGAAGTCCCTCTCATTTCTCTTACAACATCAAGCAATCTTGGTTTTTCTGTTCTTTTTTTCTTTGTACAAAAGGCTAGGGTTTCAAGTCTTGGATTGTAACCTGTGCCACTCATTCCCTCATATAAATTTAATTTAGAAACCAACATGGGATCTTCTTGGCTTCTTACTTGATCCAGTAAGAATATCTTTTTTAACTCCATCCCAAGAATAATTAGTATATTGCTTTCTAAGACCAATTTTCTTGCTTCTTGGGGGCTAACAGTAATTTCATTAATCTTGAGTTCTTCACGAGTCTAGGAAAAAATCTGGTCATGTTGTGACTCCTTAGTGCACATCTTATTAATTTGGAGTCTCTCCTCAAATTCTTTCATTTTCATCTTAAACCAAAAATCCTTAAACTCGGGAGTTTGAATAAATTCATCATCTTCAATAAATCTAAGGGAAACAATCACCCTTTCATCATCATGCACTTCTTGATCATTATGCCAATGTACATCCACTCTTTCTTCTAGTTTGTGAGCATCACTTGCAAGATTAGGAGGTGGTTGATCAACTTCATCATCTTTAAAATTAAAAAGTACATCAAATACCTCTTCAGTATCCCCTACTCCACTTATTTCATATTCCACTAAGGGGGCCACTCCATGTTTCTTCTTCCTTTTAGGACTTGGTTGCTCAAGGGATGCTTCTGATTGTGTTGTGGTAGTATCTGGTAGGGGCTTTGTGATTACAATACCTCTTGGTTTCATGGGAAACTTGGAGGCTTTCAAAGACTCACCCTCAGGTTTCTTTTCGGGTTGAATATATAATCTTTCAAAGTTGCCAATTATTACATTCATCCTTTTGATGGGATCCTTTTCTTCAACATAGTATCCTTGGAATCTAGTGTCCCTTTTCTTCTCCTCCTCAAACCTCTTTATGATTTCCCACTTCCTCTTCCTCTAAAAAACTTCATCAGGTGTAAAGCAATTTCTTATTACATCTTCTTTGTAATCCATTACAGGGTAATCCCAACTTTAGTGAGAAGTGTCTACTTTATAAAATTAATATGCCCTTTAGGATCAAATACCCATTCTCCTCATGACTTCAATGAATACCACATATTCAAATAGTATTTTAGTTCTTCAAGAGTGTCAGACCCTACAGATATCCCCTCACACTTAGTTAGGTTAGGGAGGAATGTCCCCTTTTTCTGTCTTTTCATAACATTTTGCTCCATCCATAAAATTTTCCACATAAATTATAAAATTTCAATTCAAATAGATAAAAAATTAGGTAAAACATGTGGGGCTTGAGGACACCCATAGACCCTTATTACTATTTGGTCTGCTAAGAAGAACCAATCACCAAAATTATGAGTGTGTCCCTACTCTGGCTTCAATTCCAAAGGTCTTAATACTTGCATTATTTTATTAGGAAATCTTGGTGAAATATGACCAAGAGCGGTCACGACCATTACTATGAAATCATCATGAAATTACATGATCACTATTTTTACATCTACTATCCCAAATGTAACACTGGTTTTGTACAGGAAACCTATTCCCTTCATCATCAGTCATTCCCAAACACATTCTTTTAGTCCATCTGTTTCTATTTTGGTACAATATTAAATGACACAGTAGAGAGTATTTCCTGAAAGTGATGGGAGCTAAGTTCTCTCTTACTTGCAAAAATACGTCATGTAGCCCTTTCTCAATTTCAACAACAAAGTCATACTCAATGTTGACTTCGGGATTTTGTATCCTCATTGCCATAATCATGAGATATGTTGGCATCCTCTCTTCAACATCTATTCCAAGAACTTGGCACAAAGAAAAATAAGTTCTTTTGAAATACTTCGAAGTCCTCTATGGCAAATGGCTCATTTTGGGAGGGGGAGATAGGTATCCTTCTATTGTTTACACCCTTTTTCATGTGTAAAGGAAGTTCATCACTCTTGTAGGTTTTTCTCAATCTCCTATAATCCTGCTCACTTCTGTCCAAGTCGATCTTAGTGATAGCTTGCTTGTTTAACATAAAACACTCTATAATTGCTTCTTTAGTGAGCACCACTAATGGTGAACCATCTGGCATTGTTATAGTCTTGGTAGCTGGGTGATAATATTGTTCCAATACTTTAATAAACTCAACATCTATGAATACATTTGGGACTATCAATTTGGCCAAATCTAAGGTCCAAGGATTTGAATCTAGTATGTTCTCAACCCTTTTTCATAGAAGTACCAAAACAGATCCCACCCTGAGATAGGGATAATTGGGTCTCTACATCCTTGGGTTGCATCTTTAAACACCTTTTTGGATCCTTTGTCTATAGAATTAGGCTAAAGATCTAAAATGGATTGTTGTAGGGACCTCTTCTTTGATTTAGAAACTATGGACTCTTCCTTTTTACTCACAAGTTGACTTCTTTTGGGTGGCATGATGAAAAATCTACTTCTACTTGATTTTTTAAATGTCTACTTGTAGAAGCAAATTTAGTTCTTATACACTTGCTATAGAGGGTTTATGTGAACTTACCCAACGAAATAATAGCTGTAGAGTTTTCTTGCTTGAACTCCCTTTCCTCCAGTACACTGAGCTTTGTGAATGATTGCCAAAATGTCGTCGAGTCCCAAGTAATATTTTTTGTTGATCTTGGTCACCTAACTATTAATGTCAATTCATGCAAAATATTTTAGAATCTTCCCATATTTTGAGTTTGAATACATGGCATTAATCTTGGGAAATCAAATGATGTAATCATCTAATGCTTTGACAGCTTGTACCACACTATCGCTAGGTCATTTAAAGACTACTACAGGTTAGTGTTAGTAGTACTACCACCCCACGCACACCCCTTTGGACTCCCATAGGATGACGAGTTAATTCTAGTGGTTGAATTACTGTTCATTTCCATATCACTCTATCATATCAATACCGCTGCATGGTAGAGGTAGATGTACTACCACCCTGTGCACAACCCTTTGGACTCTGACAGGATAGCAGGTTAATTCTAATAGTTAAGTGATTGTTCACCACCACACCACAGTGTCATTGTTTACCCCTTGTTGGGTT
Source organism: Sequoia sempervirens (assembly GCA_007258455.2). NCBI lineage: Eukaryota > Viridiplantae > Streptophyta > Pinopsida > Cupressales > Cupressaceae > Sequoia > Sequoia sempervirens. The sequence goes on along the minus strand of VDFB02374850.1, from coordinate 104,640 downwards.
GTGGTTTACTTTATTTATTAACATTTTATCACCGCCACCCCACGGTATTCATATTTGGTTTCCATAGTATTGCAATAAGCATTTGTAAATTGACCTATATGTCTTGCCATCCCGCGCATACCTCTATTGACTGCTGCGGTAGTGCGGTATTGGATTTTATTATGAATGTAGTATTTTAGATATCATTTTATTGAAAATATTGAACAATTTTCTAATTTTGCAGTCTCTTATTTTTAGTTTTTAGTGTGAGTCAGACCTAAGAGATCATTTCTTTGTTTGTAGTTGGGAGACTTAGTTCACCTAATGTTAAGATCTCCATATGTATTATTAAATCATAGATGTTCATTATATGTTTGCATCTAGAAAACATATAGGACATAGAAGAAATTATATTCTAACTAAACAAAAGTAATTTCAAATTTTCAACCAAAGTAAGAAAAATAAGAACGATTGAACCTAACTTTAAATGTACTTCAAATGAACAATGAACATCTTAGGTTTTGTATACAATGTATCAGCAAAATAATGGTGATTACATTCAGAAATGTATTAGTAAAACAATAGTGAATAAGCATACCTATACTCAGATCTCTATTACATTCAATAATAAATTACACCATACATATAACCAAATTTTAGGTGAAAATCTAACCTCTTAAGGTGACAAAACATCATCATAATCATCTGCATTTCTAGCAAGATCATAATCCTAATAATTCGTGTTTGCATCTGCTTGATTTTCTTCCTCATCCTCATCTGTGACATACAATGCATTCTCTCTCCCAATCTCTTCATTGGTAATCAAAATGTCTTCTTCAAACACTCCATCATTGTCTTCATCCACTTCTTCAAATGTTTCTTGTGAATTAACATATTTCCCATCAAGCATTATATCAACAACTTCCATGAATTTTCATTTTTAATGAGACTCTATTTGAATGACATACAACCATCCTGAGCTTCTTACATCATCAATTAGAAATGATTGGGTAACTTGAAGAGGGAAAACACATGACTTATCTGTCTCTGATAAAAATTGTCTTCTATTTGTGCATACAAATCCATACTCATCATATTGTATTGTAGATGGTCAGATCCACTTACATTTTAATAATATAGGACTATTTTCACCATAGTCTACTAGAATAATTTGTTGGATGAATCCAACATAAAATTTCTTCTTAGTTTCATGAAGAAATTCAATACTAACAACACAATCACAATTTATCTTTCCTTTATCTTTTTCTTTCACTCTTAAGTGACTACCATAGGCCCACATTCCACTAAAATGTGTAGCCCATAAATGTGGAGATTGTGAAAGCTCACTTTCCTCTATTGTTATATCTTGACCTTCTTATTTTTCAGCATTGACTACATTAGCAATCCATTTTTCAAAACCTTCATATATAGTTTTATAGGATACATCCATCTTGTTCTTATCGAACCACAATTCTTTAGTTCATATTGTAGATGTATCAAAAGATGCATAGAAATGTTAAAGATTGTTCTTGGAAATTATCATTCCAATAGATAAAGGACTTCAAAAACCTCCTCCCTCAAACTATCAAAGTTTGAAGGATCTAATATATGTAAACTCATTCTCTTGAATATTAGGCCCAACCTTATAACTGCCAATCTTGGCCCCTTTGGAAAAATTAATATATTTACCACAATAGGTAAAATATTCTCCATTATGACATGATAGTCATGGGTCTTGAGGCCTCTTAAGCCATTAATGTGAGTTTGTCTTCTAATACTACTACTTACATATCCAGTGGGAAAGTGAGTCTAAGACATCAACTGTAAGAATTGTGCACATTGTTCCTTTGTCCAAACATAAGGAGCACTAGGTTTTCTATATTTTTCATCATCATATTTTTCAACCTAAATATTTCGACGAATCTTTAGTTCTCGAAAGTCTTCACACGATGAAATAGTATCAAAATCACAAAAAAGAGTTTCTATAATAACATAGGATATATTTTTCTAGTTATGTATAAAGTCAACAGTATGCCTAATGGCTATATCCTTAAAGTATGGCAACTTATAGAATATGCACAAACTTTTTACAATGCTTTCATTACATGGATCATATCTACTACTAGCAATCCCATCATTTTCAATAAATGTCATTCTTGTTTTTCCATTCTCAACAATGTAATCACTTGTTATTAGCAATGGTGCTTCATGATTCTCTTCTTGACCATTGAACCGTGTTTTTTGTTGAAGACATGGATGATCCATTTTAAGGTAAGCCTGATGTCCACAATAAATACACTTATGCATAATTCTTGAGTGCCTCACAAAATCCTTAAAGTTTCAAGTAGGACATCCATGGTATCCATGAACACTGAGACCAGACAATGTGCCATATGCAAGAAGATCATGTATCGTAAACAATAAGGAGGCTCTTAAAGTGAGTTTGATTGAATGACCATCCATTAAATATTGAATTGCTTCAATTCCTTTCCAAAATCCATTAGCTCATCATAGAATGGTGCTAGATAAGTGTCAATTGTATCTAAAGTCACACTTTTATTTCCTGGTATAATCAATGATAGCATTAACAAAAATGGTTTAGTTGCTAACCATGGAGGCAAGTTATAATTTATTAAAAACACTAGCCAGGTTGACCATTTAGTACTTTGATCTGAGACTAGGTCCACCCCATCTAGAGCCAAACCCAACCTTATATTATGAGGATCTTGAGAAAAATTAGGCCATCTATTACCAAATTCCATCCACATCTTACAATCAAGCACATGTCATTGTTTTCCATTAGTGCTCTTATTTTTGGCATGCCATTGCATAAGTTCAACAATGTCTATGTACCTATACCTTCGGAGTAATCGTGGGATTACCAAAAAGTGGTGAAGAACCTTTCTAGGAACCGCAACTGATTTCGACCCTTATCTATACCTCACTTCATGAAATTTCAGACATTCACTCTCACTTTCAATATTCTTGCGAAATAATACACAACCATTCACATATGTGTGGATGTTTTCATACCCTAAGTGTAGCTTAGTGATTTCCTTTCTACATTGACTTCGTTTTGTTGGCAATGTGGATTCAGATGGTAACAACAAACTTAATGATGCCAATAATTGATCTACACTCTCATTTTTCCAGCCAAACGCCACTTGTACATTAAGAATTTGAAGGATTGTTGTCAAATGACTTAACCTACAATTAGCATACAAAGGCCTTGAAGCATCCTCCATCAACTTGGACCAATCATCATTTAGAAACTCATTCAACATTCTATTAACTTCAAACCCTTCGTCTAACATTATTGCCTCTTCATCTATGTTTGGTGCCACTTCATCTATGTTTTTTGCTTCTCCATCTCTCACACTTTTCCATTGTATCATATCTTCATAATAATTGGCATTCCAAGGGCTTATACCACTACGCTTGTATCTTATCATATGCCGATAAATGCCACTTCTTTTTTTCACCTTTGCACCAAGACAATAATTACATGGACATGGATATTTGTCCATGTCCCTCTCATTGTCTATGCTCTCATCAAATGCATGGTATTGATCCCTAGTCAACCTTCGATGTTGATCCATTTGTAATGTTCTACACATGGTAACCAAAAATTGTAGAGTAAGAGACAAAAACTATTTTTTTTAATTGAAAGGCATTTCCATAACAATAGAGTTATAAAGAGCAAATAAAATAGATATTTTAATTAATGAATTGTAAAAAATAGATTTTTTTAGTTTATATTCAAATTTTTGATTACATTGCATTGCACATCTTTCAAACTCAAAGCATTACTTCACATTGCATAACTAATAACTAGATGTTGATAGATGACAAAATTTCATTTACAATATAGTTTTGACAAAATCAAACTAAGAAATTATGCAATTACTTCACATTGCATAACTAATAACTAGAAGTAGTTGGCAATTACATTTGCTTGTCATGGCATTCCATGAGACCACATTTCTTTGAGGTATTTTAAAAAAAAGTTCACTGTCTTGTCTATGCTACTGCATTTTTCATACATGTCTACCAAAGAATTTTATCAGGCAGTTCACTACCTTGTTGCTAAGGCTAAAATCCTAAAACAAGTGCTTTCGAACAAGATAAGGATTCTTGGAAAAAATATATCAAAGCATAATAGGAAGCAATAGCATAGACATGACAGTGAACTGGTTGAAAAAATGCCTCAAAGAAATGTGGTCTCATGGTGATGGAATGCCATGACAATCCATAACAATTCACTTGTCATCAAATTCATCATGTCATTCCATCACCATGAGACCTCATTTCTTTGAGGCATTTATTCCAAAGTTCATTTCCTTTTCTATGCTACCACATTTTTCATACATGTCTACCAAAGCATTTTATCAAACAATTCACTCCCTTGCTGCTATGGCTAAAATCCCAAAACAAGTGGTTTCAAAAAAGCAATGGATGCTTGGAAAAAATCTATCAAAGCATAATAGTAAGCAACACACTATGGTCTCATGGGTTTTTTTTGGCATGAAAATTAGCGTGATTTTATCTGCACTTTTTTGTAGGTTTTAAACGCATTTTTTTGACAATTTTGTTGTTTGAAATGGGGAAAAATCCTTGTGGTTAGTTTTGTGCACTTTTTAATTGTAGGATTCTCATAGTTAGTGAAAAAGGTAGTGTTCATGATGGAATGGAAAAGATGTGTAGAGCCTTTGAATTATATTGTACTCTACAATGACATTGAATCATTTAGCAAACCATTTTTTATTCATAGGGCATCATTTTCTTTTGGAACAGTTGACCGAGATAGCTCTTGTTTCAACTGACCACCCTCTCATGAAATTTCATTCATATTATAATCTTGCATGATCTTATCATAGTAAAGGTGATTATGACACCACTGGTTGCTACTACATGAAATCAATCAACGAAAGACAAAGACCATAGGATTTTGTGGATAGGTTCAATTGAAGTTAGGAGATCTTAAGAGTTCTCTCTCAAATTTTGAAAATGTTTTGGAGGTCCACCCTGAGAACTGTGAGAGCTTAAAATTTGTAGGCCATATATATGCTCAGCAAGGGTAGGAAGAGAAGGCTTTGGAAATTTTAAGAAAGGTAACTTGCATAGATCCACATGATGCCCATAAATTTATCAAGATGGTTGAGTTATTAAAATAATCATATCTCAGTGTAGCCTTAGATTCTCTTAAGACACCAAAGTCTCTTATGAAGAAGAGCAGAGAAGAAGTACCCATTCAATTATTAAACAACATTGGGGTTCTTTGTTTTGAGTGTGATAAACTAGAGTTGGATCAACAAACTTTTATGGATCCATTAGGAAATGATGTTCTACTTCTACATAAATATTTGTGGTCATTTTTGTGCATTTTTTACTTGTAGGATTCTCACAGTTAGTAAAAAAGGTAGTGTTCATGAAGGAATGAAAAATATGCATAGAGCCTTTGAATTATACCCATACTCTACAATGGCATTGCATCATTTAGAAAACCATTTTTTCTTCATTGCAAGGGATCATTTTCTTGTGGAACAGTTGACTGAGATAGCTCTTGTTTCAACTGACCACCCTCTCATGAAATCTCATTCATATTATAATATTGCATGATATTATCATAGTAAAGGTGATTATGACACCTTTGGCTACTACTACATGACATTAGTGAAGGAAAGAGACCAAAAGATTTTGAGGATAGGTTCAATTGAAGTTGGGAGATCTTAAGAGTTCTCTCTCTAATTTTGAAAAGGTTTTGGAGGTCCACCCTAAGAACTGTGAGAGCTTAAAAGATGTAGGCCATATATATGCTTAGCAAGGGTAGGCAGAGAAGGCTTTGGAAATTTTAAGAAAGGCTACTCACATAGATCCACATGATACCCATGCATTTATCAAGATGGGTGAGTTATTAATATTGTCAAATGTGAGTGCAACCTTAGATTCTCTTAAGATGCCAAAGTCTCTTCTGAAGAAGAGCAGAGAAGAAGTACCTATTCAATTGTTAAACAACATTGGGGTTCTTCATTTTGAGTGTGATAAACTAGAGTTGGCTCAATAAAATTTTATGGAGCCATTAGGAAATGGTGTTCTACCTCTACATAAATCTTTGTGGTCACTTTTGTGTATTTTTTACATGTAGGATTCTCACAGTTAGTGAAAAATGTAGTGTTCATGAAGGAATAGAAAAGATGCGTAGAGCCATTGAATTATACCTGTACTCTGTAATGGCATTGAATCATTTAGCAAACCATTTTTTCTTCACTACAGGGAAACATTTTCTTGTGGAATAGTTGACTGAGATAACTCTTGTTTCAAGTGAGCACCCTCTCATGAAATCTCATTCGTATTATAATCTTGCACGATCTTATCATAGTAAAGGTGATTATGACACCACTAGATGCTACTACATGACATTAGTTGAGGAAAGCTAGAGGCCATAGGATTTTGTGGATAGGTTCAATTGAAGTTGGGAGATCTTAAGAGTTCTCTCTCAAATTTTGAAAAGGTTTTGGAGGTCCACCTTAAGAACTGTGAGAGATTAAAAGCTTTAGGCCATATATATGCTCAGCAAGGGCTGGAAAAGAATGCATTGGAAATTTTAAGAAGGGAAACTCACATAGATCCACCTAATTCCCATGCATTTATCAAGATAGGTGAGTTATTAATATCATCAAAACCTAGTGCAACCTTAGATTCTCTTAAGATGCCAAAATATCTTATGAAGAAGAGCAGAAAAGAAGTACCCATTCAATTGTTAAACAACATTGGGATTCTTCATTTTGAGCGTGATGAACTAGAGTTGGCTCAACAAACTTTTATGGAGGCATTAGGAAATGGCATTTGGGTTGAATTCATAAATACAAGCCCTAGTGTTAATTCTACAGTTTTTCCTATGCTCTTTAAGGATATGAAATTATTCCATCGACTAGAAGAAGGTGGTGTTTCACTTGAGTTACCATGGGATAAAGTCACAACACTATTTAATCTTGCTAGGTTGTTTGAAAAGATACATGGTACTAAAAAATAAAATCTTTTATCAGGCTAATATTGTTCAAGTTTCTTGATTATGTGGATACATATCTATGTCTTGCAACCATGCCTCAGGCTTGGAATGAGATCCAACTAAGCATAGAATTTATTGGGGATGCACTTAAGGTGGATAAAAACTCATCAAATGCTTTATCTATGCTTGGAAAAATGGAACTAAAAATAAATGACTGGCTTAAAGCAAAGAAACAATTAAATCTGCACAAAGTGAATTAGATGCAAAAAATTCTTATGTTGACATTCCACTTGGAAATTGGAATTATTTTGTAGCTTTTTGCAATGAGAGGAGGGATCCAAAGTGTTGACTGTGATTTTGGCACAACAACATGCAAACAAAATATTGCTACTCTGCTTCTCCTGAAAGACAAAGGCAACACATGGATGCCCTAACTCCCAAGGTCTTTGTAGTTGGTTCTCAACTGTGCTGATGTTACTCAGTGGTCAATGCAACAGTAATATTCAAGGGGCCTACTAGTGTGAGCTTTTGGATTGTTCTAAGATCAAGCATGAATTTAAACCTACTCTAACCATGGATTTTTAAAGAAACATAAAAGGATAGATCAGAGCTTTGAAACAAAAAAAAGAACAATAGTTCATCCAACCTTAACCAGACTTGTTAACTTCAAGGAATTTGTAAACCAAAATTGCAGAACAATGTAAACTTGTGATTGACACACAACCTCTTTCATTCACAGCGCTAATTCACATAAAAATTTTTAATTACCATTTAAATAAAACACAAAATAATATTTCATTCCTTGAAGACTTCACAAATCAAATGATCAATTAAGACAAATATCATTCAGGAACACAACATGAAGTAGATTAAACTCTGATTGCTTCTACTATCAACAAAACATATAAGCAATATTTACAAAGCTGGCACAATCACCAGTGTACAGAGAATCTGAAGCTCCAGATTGTTTCCAACTACACTAAGAGAACTTAGAAAATACATTACAATCTGTACTGAAATCTAACTGCTAACCAAGAAGATAAGAGAAGCTCTCACTACTGAGAATCAAGATGCAACTCTATCTCCTTCTGTTAACTGACTAACTCCTAATTCTTCTTCTAACTGTCTGTTCTAACTATAACTATTTAACCTTAGAAATTCTCTAAAAGTTCTAACCTTTACAAAGAGGCAAGCATTCCATTATATACAGAATGTATTGAATGAATATGATGTCCCCTGTGCTAGGGTTTACAAAATATCTACATCCAGGAGAGTCGACTCTCAGACCTTTTCTAAAAAGAATTGAAGTTGCATTCAATGAGAAGCCTTGTTGTCCAAGTCGGTGATGGCTTGAGCTCAGGAGAAGCCTTTAGATCTTTTGTAGCTACATCATTTACTCTATTGTCTTTGTGTCCACCTTCGAACTCTGCCCAGGGTCATCTTGAATGCTCAAAATATCTCCAGGGCACTTTACCATTAATACTGGTCAATCTCCACCAGTGGTTACCACAGCTGTCCCTATGAGTCCCAATTTCTCCCTTCCTTTAGCTTCCTTCATGTTCCAGACTTCTCTGTACGTTGACAGTCCTCCTGAAGCACCATCAGGCCTCCTTGTAGATCTGAACACTGTCGCTAAGCCGATCCATCGCCCTCTAATCTTGGAACAAATCCATATCACTTGCATTCTGTAGGTTTCCTTCACAGGAACAGTCAATTAGTCAAAATAGGCCAATGAGTCACTCTTTTGGCCCCTTCTGATTGGTTGGGCATATTGCCAAGCGAGCCCCCCAGGTGGTCAAAGGTGGACCGATCAATATTGCATATCGGTGAGACACCATCGGTGTCTCCCTGATGTGATGATATCGCCCTTAGCAACCATCAGTATGACACTAGACAGTCGGCAAGAGGTCATGGCGGGCTCTTATCGATCATACCGATATCCTTCTTTACTCGTGAATCGACCGCTCTCGACAAGACCTTCGCACATCGGCAAGAGGTCATGGCGAAGTCCTTCTCCTGGCGAGTCCATCTTTCATGTCAGGGAGACCATCATTTGTCGCTATGACCTCATAGCGAAGTCCCTCCTTGCGTTTGGAGTCTCCCCGAGTTCCTTTTATTCCACCTCGAGCTCACTTGTTCTTTCAGTGTGACACAAGCAAGTTGGCGAGACGTTTCACCAAAGGCTAAATTTTTGGGCGAGCTTCCTCGTGTCAACGAGACTCTGCTGGCTCGGGGAGATCTCACCTCGAACTCCTCTTCTCTTACCGAGCCTACCCTACTGTTGGCAAGACCTTCAGCGAACCCTCTTCCATTCTTGCCGAACTCAAATTTATTTCTTCTTCTCAGGCTCGAGCTCCTTTTCTCTTCGGTGAAACCTTCTTTCCTCGCCAAGACCTCCTGGAACACATGTTTCTTCTCCCTGAACCTTTTATGTCGACAAGAGTCACGGCAATGCCAGACTCCTTGGGAAAGCTCATCTTTGATGTCGAGGAGACTTCAATGTTTCGGGGAGACCTTTCCCTAAACTTCTTTCTTCTTACCGAGCCCATTTCCTTTCGGTGTGACCTTTTTTCGGCCAAACATTATGCCGAGTGCCCTTTATTCTTCTAAAGTCTCCCCAATCTTTGTTTGTTTCGGCATGACCTTTTCCTTTTGGCCAGACACTATGCCGAAGGCATCATCCTTTGGCAATATTTTATATCGGGGAGACCTTTCTTCAGTTATACTGACATGCATTTCTTTCTTTCCTAGTGTGTCGGTGTAGCATCCACTTGTCGGGAAGACGTCTTATAGATACCTCATGTTCTAGTGAAAGCTTTACTAGTTCATCCTGTTGTCACTATGACATCTCTGGTTCTCTCACCGAAGACTTCTTAGTGGGTCCCAACTGCTACGCCAATAGCCTTCATGTTTCGGTGAGACATCCACCGACTTCATACCACTTGGCGGGCTTTCCTTGTGTTGCCAAGACCTCTTTTGTTCACCGAGACTTCTTGGTGACGCTATCCTGCTTTGCCAATAGGCTGACCCTTCCCATCGTCAAGACTCCAAACATTCAGTGAGAGATTATGCCGAATCTAGAATCCTTGGGCTAAGGCCCCCTTTCATGTCGGCGAGACACGCTGATTCTCCTACCGAAGACACATTGATGGAATCCCCTCGCGTCATGTCACTATAACCTCACCTCTTCGGCTAGACCTTATGCTGAAGGGATCACCTTTTGCTTAGTTGGTGAGACTTCATGAACTCACTAAAAAATCTTGGTAGGGAGGAGACCTATGCCGATACATGAATCATTTTGGCAGTGGTTGGCGAGACATGGAAACTTCGCCAAGACCATACACCGATGAAGATGACTCCTGCCGAAGTGTTTGCTGGTGGTGGGGTAGTCGGTGAGACCGTAGAGATTCACTGAGACATCTCAGTGAAGAGAGAACATCTACTGACAGCGTATGTCTTTTGCTGCCAGTCGGTGAGACCATGTTTGATGTCTTGTCGATAGTTAACTACACATGAATTTTGCTCGCTGTGACATCCCTAGGGTCTTGCCGACTTCTTCCTTAACCAATTTTTGGGACCAACTGGATTGAGGAATGGCATCTAACTGAGCTTGCCTAGAAAATATTACCAGGTGCATGATTTAATCCTGCAAAACAAATGCTTCCATTATTTATCAGAAGGAGATAAGATATACTATCATATGGTACACTTCTGCTTGTGATTATTTCATTGAATACTTAGCAAGATGGGAACCAACTCAAGATGAGATAGAACCAAAATTAAATCAGATGGACCAAAAGTCAAATTTAGGAGGAAAACACAAGGATTCCAAAGAGGAAAACAAGTAACCAAAAGTAGAGTAATCAAAAGAAGAAAAAAAAAGAAAAGAAAGGGGGACCCATTTTGATCCAAAACAAAGTGGGGTGGTTATGCAAGGCATAACAAATGGTGACTCGGCTGGGAAAATGGTTTAACCATTTTCACGAATCTGAAGGATCCAGTCACCCATAACTCCTTGTTCATGAACATCACAACTCCAGTTAGGTCAGTTAAAACAAGCAAGGTAGAGCTAAAATCTCAAATGTAAGTCAAACAATGGCTACCCCTGAATCTATGTGTGTGCTTGATAGTGCATCATTCCTTTCATAAAGTTCTTCATCTTTTCAATAACAATGTGTAAAATTTGGGCTACATGAGTTGATTTCCTTCATGCAATGATATCCTGGACATTGCTCCGCTGCCAGTCAAGCGTCTATAGCCCTGATGGAGATACCTCTAGTTCTCTCACAGCATTGCTCTACTGCCAGACATGCGTCCATAGCCCCGGTAGAGATACTGGAATCACCCATTCATACTGATTCTTCTTCTTCTTTTGATAATTGTTTTCTTTTCTTTTGGAGTTTCAAATATTTCATTTAATTTTTCTTTTTCTTTTCAATATGTCAGATGTTTAATATCTGATCTAGGTTGAAAACTACAATGGACCTCATAACAACACTTGGAAGTTAGATTTTTCACTCAAATTTTACAACACTATCATCCTAGGACAAATACACTACTAGAAGAGGATACAATTTTAATGATTTGTGACAAATTCAGGGGAGCTGATGAATGTTACTTACTTGGTACCTTGTTCTCCAAAACTTTCCACAACCTTTATTGACAATAAACATGAAACAATGAATTAAGGAGAGAATCATTCCACTAGAAAACTTGAAAATACCTAAACCACTTCTCTCCTAATGACCATAGTACGCTTCAGATAGAAAGAAATAGATTAAACCCCCAAAGAATAGAACAAACAAAAAACACAAGGAAAAGAAAACAAAAGGAGGCAGGGATGAACGTATAAATATGAAGCTATTTACAAACAAGAGCCACATTATTTACGCAAAGAGTAGCAGATTATTCACAAATAGGAGACAAAATAAATTATAAAGAAAACAACGAATTACTTATATACAGAACAGAAATTAACAAGCCTCAAGATTCAAAATAGTGCTTAAGGAACTGCCCATTAACAGGCAAAGGAACCGATTCTTCAGTTAGGCTACTCAATCTAAAAGCATTTTCCCCTAGGATCTTAGCAATTTGATAAGGACCTAGCCATAGTTTGTCAAACTTTTGGTGGTTGCCTTTCTTTTCATTGGCTTTATCCCATAACAGTATTAGGTCTGATATCCTAAAAGCTTTTATCTTAGCTCTTTTGTCAAACCAATGTTTGACAACAACCTGATGCCTAAAGAATTGCTGTAAGGCCATATCTCTCTACTCTTCTAATTTCAACAAAGCAGCTAACCTGATCTCTATCCTATTGTCATTGGAGTAAATTTTTTGCATGAACTCCAAGATAGGTATTTGCAGATGGATAGGAAAGACAGGCTTTTGGCCATATACTAGCTTGAATGGTGAGGTGTTTAAGGCAGCCTTAATCCTAGTCCTATCTGCCCATAATGCGAATCTCAGCTGGGTATTCCAGTCTCTAGGGTTATGTTCTAACAGTCTCTTAATCACCCCTAAGAGATTCTAATTGGTAGACTCTGCTACTCCATTGCCTTGTGGGTAATAGTTCAAAGAGTATTTCAAAACAATTTGTGATCATATGCCGAGGAAATAAACTCAGTAGAAGAAAAAGCAGAGCCATTGTCACATACCAGAGCGAAGGGTACCCCAAACCTTGTAGTGATGCACTCAGTGAGGAACTTGATCACCACCTCAGTTGTGTTGTTTTTGAAAGGTATGGCCTCTGTCCACCTCGTGCAATAGTCATTAACAGTCAAGATAAACTTATGTCCTGCAAAGGAATTTGGGTTAATCACTCCAATGAAATCTAGAGCCCACTGAACAAATGGCCTTACCTCATAAACAGGTTGTAGTGGCATGGCTGCATGGAATTCCCTTGGTGTCGAGATTTGACATACGTGGCATGTTCTTACATGTTGATGGGCATCTTTGAATACACAATGCCAGTAATAACCAGACCTAAGGATCTGGTGTGCCAGAGCATCTGCAGAACCATGACCTGTGCCATGCTTCCCATGAAATTCAGAGATCAGCTGCTTGGCCTCTTGATGATCAAGGCATCTCAGGTATAGCCCTTCAAAATTCCTCCTATATAGTAACCCTCCTCTGAACATATAATGAAAACTCTTCAGTCTCAGGGCTCTCCTTTGAGTTGAATTCATCCCCTCTGGACACTGATTGTTGAGCATCATATTGACAACATCAGCATACCAGGGATTGTTGGAGAAGGACTGGGTCGTATATTGCTGGAAAACAACATTGTTACCAGCATACGCCATGGACTTGGATAAACCTGTGCCTCAGATGAGTCTCATAGGGCGTATCTCCAGATCGAATTCCTATACAATAGCCATCCACTTTCCCCTTCTTTCTCCTAGCTCACTCTGCATTAGTAGGGACTTGACAACTGCATCCAGAACTACAGCGACGACTTGACTTTGGAGAATGTAATGTCAAAATTTCTTAATAGCCCGAACCAGTGCAAAAGCTTGCTTCTCGAGAGGTGGGTATTTGATCTCCACATTTTTGAATGGAGAGCTCATGAATGCAATCGATCTCTCCTCTACCTCTTCTTATCGTTGGGTTAATACGACTACACCAGAATGGTCAGAGGCAAAAGAGTAAATGTAGAATGGCTTGATGTAATTGGGGCTGGTAAGGACTGATGCTTCTAAGATGATCGCTTGATTTGCATGAATGTAGCCTTTTCCTCCTCAGTCCACTCTGTTCTGACATCTTTCTTCATCATTTCATTCAGGGGTTTCATGATTTCAGCAAAGCCCATGATGAACTTCCTCATGAAGTTGATTTTCCCAAAGAAAGACTTCATTTCTTTCTTGCTTCCTGGCTGGGTGATCTTCAGAATTGACTCGACCCGGTCTGGATCGATTGAGATTCCCCTTTCTGAAATTATATGTCCCAAGAGCTTTCCCTTAGAGACTCTGAACACGCACTTGTTGGGATTCAAGGAGACGCCATATTGAATCACCTCTGGAGAACCTTGGCCAAGTCGACAGCATGATTGAGTCGATCCTTGGAGAACACTGTCTTGACGTCTATGTAAACAATAATACATTTTCCAATTAGATCCTTGAAAGCTATGTCCATGGCACGCTGGAAAATTGCTCCCACATTTATCAGATCGAATGGCATCCTTCTGTATGCAAACATCCCCCACTTAGTAGTGAAAGTTGTCTTCATTCTGTCCTCAAAGTCGACCATCACCTGATTGTACCTAGAGTAACTGTCCAAGAATGACATCATCTGTGCTCCATTGACAGTCTGTAATACCTCATCCAAGGAAGGGAGCAGGTAATTATCCTTTTCTAAAGCCCTGTTCAGGTTTCTAAAGTCGATGCATAGCCTAATCTCCCCGTTCTTCTTGTGGACTGGGACTAAGTTAGCCACCCACGTTGAATGGCGCACAGGGAAGATTATCCTTGCAGACAACAATTTCTAAACTTCTTTATAAATCAATGGCTCAATCAGGGCGTTGACAAGACACTGCTTCTATCAGAAGGGTTTAGCCTCGAGCTTCAAGGGGATAATGTGGGTCATAACTGAAGAATCAAAGGTCTGGAGGTCTTCATACCCCCGGGCTATCACAACAATATCCCTTTTAAGTGTCCTCAATATGTCTTCTCTAATTGCTTCAGGGTAGGCCTTCCCTATGTAGACATTCCTTTCAGGACCCGAGTCAGCTAGGTTAACCATGTAATATTCGCCTCCTTTTCCTTCAGCTGATGCCTTCTCTTGAGCCCTTGGGTTTGAGTCAAAGATTCTTTGTAGAGCAACCATTCCCTTGGGAATGTTATTAGTTTTCAGATTAAGGATTCCTTTTGTATCAGAATCCTCTGGATTCCAATCTCCTTGATCCCTATTGGATTCATCAATGATTTTTCCTTCGAAAACATCTAAACTTGCTAGGAAAGCAAGGATATGTCGGTCATCATCAAAGACCTGAAAGTTTTTGATATTGTTAGGAACAACTGGGGTGGACATCAGTTCCATTGAGAATCTTTTAAACTTGGAGCCTTGCATATGTTCCAAGGTACTAGCAGCAACAACCAATGAATCTACTACATGATTGTCCTCTCTAGGGATCTGATTAATCCCAAAAGCATCAAAGTCCTTGATCAGGTTCCATACCCGATTTCTGTAAGCTGCCAGCCTTCTGTTGTGACATGTGTATTAGCTGCGCACTTGCCTGATAACTATTTCTGAATCTCCCTTGACCATTAAGGCAGTGATCTTCTTCTTGTGTGCAAACATCAGTCCTCGTGCCAGAGCTTCATACTCTGCTATGTTGTTAGTACACCCAAATTGCAACCTATAAGAAGCAAAGAAATTTTTCCCTTTAGGGTTGGTTAGTACAATTCCAACACCACAACTAGTTTTGGACTTGGATCTGTCAAAGGTAAGGGTCCACAGCTGGTCACAAGCAAGGGTTGATCCTTTTGAAGTTATTGTGGGTGCTTGAGTTAGATGAGTGACAATTGGGGCTGCTTGATCTTTTGCATCAGGTATAGGGAAAAGAAGCTTTGTAGGTTGTTTAGGTATATTTTGCAATTCTAGCTCAGCTGTATCATCTGGCCTATGGTCATCTTCCTAGCAGTCACTTGTCCCTTTGGTTGGTTCCTTGAGTTTCATTTCATTTGTGAGTGCAGGGGTGTCTAACAAACCTTGGGGCTGCTCCTCGTCAGTATACTAATTGGGACATGTGTCTAGAGTAGGTTTGATCTGAGAAGGAATTTCTTTTGAAAGTATTATATCCCTGGTTAACATAGTTGCTTCCTTGGCCTCAAATGAGAAGTAGTCTACAATGGTCTTAGGGCGACTTGTGCTAGCTTCCTCAGCTTGGGAAATATGATTTAAAATGTCCCTGCAAGGTTGACTAGTCAGTTCAGAATGACTTTGGTAATGTACCCTGCACCAATTAGGGAGCAGGAGACTTTGCAGATCGATATCTACCCCTAAGACCAATTGGTCTTGTTGCAACTTTCTAACCAAGGCTTGTTGATTTTCATTAATGGTGGAGTCAGGGCGTTTTTCTTCTGACATGTTCTTAGCATTGAAAATCGAGAAGGTTGGAATTTCTTCTTTTTTGTAAACCCCCATCTCAGTCTCAAAGTGAGCCACCTCATTGGGACAATCATATTCCATGATGATATGCTTGAGGCGAGGCTCACTTTCAATCCTAATCTGATTAGGAATCCCTTTCCATGATAGCCACATATGTGAAAAGTCAAGGGAAAGATAACCCCCTAGATTTTTCATCAAATCCCTGCTCAGTAGCATACCTACCATAGGTCTCAGGAATATCTGCTACTTGAATGTCTATGTTGGTTAGGATCCTAGGATCCGATCCTACTTGAACGTGTATGTTTCTTAATTCCCCTACCACATTAACCTCTATTTTGTCAAGTTGAATGACCTTCTTATTGGTTTGAATGGGGTTTAATCCTAACTTCTTGCATATGGAAAATGGCATGAAATTTCTTGAAGCCCTTGAATCCAATAAACAGTTATGTAGGTTTTTTCCAGAAATTCTTAAAATTAAAAGGAAAGGTGGACTACCTACCTTGTTTCTGTATAAGGCTACATTCACGTCCCCAGCAAGTGCCACCCTGCTCTTTCCTTTTGACTTATCAGCTTGTTCTAGAGCTTTGAGCACTATCTCCCTTTGAGCAGGGCACCACTTTAAAATGTCAAAGAATGACAAAGAAGTTTTTTGTCTCTACATCTCAGAAACAACATCAAATTCTATGTTACAACTTGAATTACTTTTGAAAACAACAGCGGAATTACCCTTGTTATGGAGGTCAGGTGGGCCTTTTGGTGGAGGAGGATTATTATCAGCACTTTGATTTGGAGGCACCATGTGATTAGGGGGTGCTGAAGTAGTGGATGGACCCTTATTCTAATTTCTCAGGAAGTGTCCTCCTTTTGACTGAAAGGCTTGAGCATCATATGAATCTTCCTCCAATTCATTCTCAATTTGCATTGGGAATGAGGGCTCTTCTTCAAAGATATCATAAGCCATTGCAATATCCAGTGATTCACCTCCTTTGTTTGAATTACCCTGGAATGTGTGAGCATCTTCGTGTGCCATCTTGACAACTTTCTCCATTTGAGGGCAGTTTATCTCAGAATGGGTTGCAGTATCATACAGCCTACACCAATTGGTCATGAAGTTGAGGTCAGCCACATTTGCAATGTGTGATCTCTCTTCATTTGCTTGATAGTTGTGCGAAACTCCACCATTATTAGGACCTATGTTCCATTGTCTATTGTTGTTTGGCCTTTGATTGTACCCTCTATTTTGGTTTTGATAACCTTGATTAGAGGAGTTTTGGCCCTGATAACCCCTTTGGTTGTAATTGTTGTTATTTTGATAAGTACCCTGATTGTTGTTGTTTTGACTGGGATAATTACCTTGGCTTTGAGAGGGGTTCAATCAAAGCCGAGCCATGTCATTTGTAACTTGAGACAGTGTTTTCTTCAAGGTTTCTACCTCATTAGTAAGTTGGATTGTCTTTTCACTTTCCATGGTCTTAACAACAAGTGGCTGATCAACATGACTCAGAGTTCCAATTTGGTTATGATAACCATGGGAGCTTGGAGGAACCTATGGTTGTTGGGAGAAGTCAGGAGTTCCCTTAGCAAAGAATGGGACCGGTGGTTGGGCTTGCAATTCAGATATAGGCCCATAGTGGGAAGGAGACATCCCTGGGACTATATTGAACAAGGGAGTTGGACTAGGCATTTGATATCCCATTGAAGGGAAACCTCCTCCCATGCCTCCTTGTTGAGAACTGATTTGTTGCTGCAGCTTGATAGCCAGATGATATACTTTGGATAAAAAGTCAATATCAGCTGGTAAATAAGTCCTTTGCAAGAACAAGCCAAGCAAGGGGTCTATAACCCTAAAGTAAGCTTGGATGGCACTATTCTCAGTGACTAGATAGGGATCTTGCAATCTCCTATACATTTGTTGGAACCTGGTGTTGAATAAAGGCAAGGGTTCACCTGGTTCCTTTCTTATGGTTGCAAATTGATGGTATAAAAGAGTTGGATCCACATAGATTCTAAACTGATTAATGAAAGCATTTTCCAGGTCTATTTAGCTTAGGATAGAACTCTGAGGAAGATTGAGATACCAGTTGTAGGCCATATCCCCTAAGAAATATGGGAACAACCTACAAACTACATCATGGTGGGCTATCTGAGCTCTAGTACAAGCATCCTTAAAAGCTTGTATGTGCTCTTTAGCACTTCTTGATTCACCATGAATGTACTTAGGACAAAATTTCTTAGGGTTCTTGGGCAGGTCATGAAAACCTCTAGGGATAGTCCCCAATGGAGAGGGATTATTTTGAAAGAATGCCATTGGTGGCAGTGGTGGTGGTTGAGCCAGCTGTTGTATGGGTTGAACCAGCTGTGATGACAATTGAGATGGACGTGCTGGTGGATTGATAGGTACCCACTAGGGTATTGGTGAAAAGCTTGGTGGAGTGAGCAGAGCTGATAAAGGTGGTATGATAGTTGCCCCAACCTTATGACTTTTGTGTCTTGTTGGGGTCTTGAGTTCTAACAAGGGTGGCAGAATTTCAGCTGACCGAAGAACTCTATGGGACCTTTCTGGAGAGGAACACCAAGTGTTATCCAGTTTTCTCTTCTACGCCCTCCCTCTAGCACCAGTTCCTGTTGACTGTGATTTTGGAAAAACAACATGCAAATAGAATATTGCTACTTTGTTTCTCCTGAAAGAGAAAAGCAACACATGGATGCCCTAACTCCCAAGGTCTTTGTAGTTGGTTCTCAATTGTGCTGATGTTACTCAATGGTCAATGCAATAGTAATATTCAAGGGGCCTGCTGGTGTGAGCTTCTGGATTGTTCTAAGATCAGGCATGAATTTAAACCTACTCTAACTAGGGATTTTTAAAGAAACATAAAAGGATAGATCAGAGCTTTGAAATAGAAAAAAGAACAATATTTCATCCAACCTTAACCAGACTTGTTAACTTCAAGGAATTTGTAAACCAAAACTACAGAACAAAGTAAACTTGTGATTGAAACACAACCTCTTTCATTCACAATGCTAATTCGCATAACAAATTTTAGTTACCATTTAAATAAAACACAAAATAATATTTCATTCCTTGAAGACTTCACAAATCAAATGATCAATTAAGACAAATATCATTCAGGAACACAACATGAAGTAGATTAAACTCTGATTGCTTCTACTGTCAACAAAATAGATAAGCAATATTTACAAAGCTGGCACAATCACCAGTGTACAAAGAATCTGAAGCTCCAGATTGTTTCCAACTACACTAAGAGAACTTAGAAAATACATTACAATCTATACTGAAAAGTAACTGCTAACCAAGAAGACAAGAGAAGCTCTCACTACTAAGAATCAAGATGCAACTCTATCTCCTTCTGTTAACTGACTAACTCCTAATTCTTCTTCTAACAATCTGTTCTAACTCTAACTGTTTAATCTTAGAAATTCTCTAAAAGTTCTAACCTTTACAAAGAGGCAAGCATGCCATTATATACAGAATGTACCGAACGAATGCAATGTCCCCTGCGCTAGGGTTTACAAAATATCTACATCCAGGAGAGTTGGCTCTCAGACCTTTTCTGAGAGGAATCAAAGTTGTGACCTCATAGCGAAGTCCCTTCTTGTGTTTGGAGTCTCCTCGAGTTCCTTTTATTCCCCCCTGAGCTCACTTGTTCTTTCGGTGTGACACAGGAAAGTCAGAGAGACGTTTCGCCAAAGGCTAAATTTTTGGGCGAGCTTCCTCGTGTCGGTGAGACTCTGTTGGCTTGGGGAGATCTCACCTCAAACTCCTCTTCTCTTACCGAGCCTACCCTGCTGTCGGAAAGACCTTCAGCGAACCCTCTTTCATTCTTGCCGAGCTCAAACTTCTTTCTTCTTCTCGGGCTTGAGCTTCTTTTCTCTTTGGAAAAACCTTCTTTCTTCGCCAAGACCTCCTGGTGCACATGTTTCTTCTCCTTGAACCTTTTCTGTCAGCAAGAGTCATGGAAATGCCAGACTCCTTGGGCGAGCTCATCTCTGATGTCGGGGAGACTTCAATGTTTTGGGGATACCTTTCCCCAAATTTTTTTCTTCTTACCGAGCCCATTTCCTTTCAGTGTGATCTTCTTGTTTTGGCCAAACATTATGCCAAGTGCCCTTTATTCTTCTGGAGTCTCCTCGATCTTTGTTTTTTTTGGCGTGACCTTTTCCTTTTGGCTAGACACTATTCCGAAGGCATCATCCTTTGGCGATCTTTTATAACGAGGATACCTTTCTTCAGTTATACCGACATGCATTTCTTTCGTTCCTAGTGTGTCGGTGTAGCATCCACTTGTCAGGAAGATGTCTTATAGATACCTCATGTCTCGGCGAAAGCTTTACTAGTTCATCTTGTTGTCACTATGACATCTCTGGTTCTCTCACCGAAGACTTCTTAGCGGGTCCCAATTGCTACGTCGATAGCCTTCATGTTTCGGTGAGACATCCACTGACTTCATACCTCTTGGCGAGCTTTCCTTGTGTCACTGAGACCTCTTTCGTTCACCGAGACTTCTTGGCAACGCTATTCTGCTTTTCCGATAGGCTAACCCTTCCCATCAGTGAGACTCTAAACATTTGGTGAGAGATTATGCCTAATCTAGAATCCTTGGGTGAAGGCCCCCTTTCATGTCGGCAAGACACGCTGATTCTCCTACTGAAGACACATTGATGGAATCCCCTCGCGCCATGCCGCTGTGACCTCACCTCTTTGGGTAGACCTTATGCCAAAGGGATCACCTTTTGCTTAGTCAGTGAGACTTCATGAACTCGCTAAAAAATATTGGCGGGGAGGAGCCTATGCCGATACATGAATCATTTTGGCAGTGGTCGGTGAGACATGGAGACTTCGCCAAGACCATACGCCGATGAAGATGACTCCCGCCGAAGTGTTTGCTGGTGGTGGGGTAGTCGGTGAGACCGTAGAGATTCACCGAGACATCTCGGTGAAGAGAGAACATCTACCGACAGCGTATGCCTTTTTCTGCTAGTCGGTGAGACCCTATTTGATGTCTTGCCAATAGTTGACTGCACATGAATTTCACTCGCTGTGACATCCCTGGGGTCTTGCCGAATTCTTCCTTAACTGATTTTTGGGACCAACTGGATTGAGGAATGGCATATAACTAAGCTTGCCTATGAAATATCACCAGGTGCATGATTTAATCTTGCAAAACAAATGCTTCCATTAGTCATCAGAAGGAGATAAGATATACTATCATATGGTACACTTCTGCTTGTGATTATTTCATTGAATACTTAGCAAGAAGGGAACCAACTCAAGCTGAGATAGAACTAGAATTAAATTAGATAGAACAGAAGTCAAACTTAGGAGGAAAACACAAGGATTCCAAAGAGGAAAACAAGTAACCAAAAGTAGAGTAATCAAAAGAAAAAAAAGAAAAGAAAAGAAAGGGGGACCCATTTTGATCCAAAACAAAGTGGGGTGGTTATGCAAGGCATAACACAAAGGTGGAGGCACAACATCTTGAGAAGGCTGTAAAATGTATTGTAAAGTGTTGGAACAGAGATCAAGAAATGTTTATGCTACAAATGAGGCAGCCATTGTGCTAGCTAAAAGGGGTCAATTTGATATTGCAAAGGAAATTTTTACATAGCTACAAGAAGCTACAGTAGGAAACATCTATGTTCAGATCCCTGATGTGTTGGTAAATTTAGTACCTGTTTACTTTGCAAAAGGACAGTTTGTGCTTATAGTGAAAGTGTATCAAAAATGTTTGAGGAAATTATAATTTGGAATTGACACCCAAATTTCATTATATTTAGCTCAAGCACATTATGAAGCAGAACAGTGGCAAGATTGTAAAAGATAAATTATTAAGAGCAGTAGATTGTAATGAGTTTTTTGAATTTGTGTTTAATGTAATGAGGGTTTCAAATTACCTCTGAATTTGTTGGAGAGGGTGTCCCCAAATCCAATTTCACTATAGAGGGCCTAGATGAATTCAAATTCGTAGCAAAAAAATCCAAATTCCTTGCCCTTGCCCACCTTTTCAGAAGTCTCTAGGTCCTCTCTGAATCCTTATCGCCCATGCAAGTAGCTACTATAACTGATCAAAACTCCTCATGCTAGGCTCATGAATGAAGTGAGGTCTGTAATGAACAAACAAAGCGAGGTCAAGCAAGATGAATGAATTTACAATGAAAGTGAATAATCGTGCCAATACATCATGCACATGAATAAATCACACCAATAATTGGCCAAATTGTTTTTTAATTTTTTTTACTACTTTGGATTTGATGACTAACTCTTTAGTCATTTTTATTTCTTTGACTAAATAATTTTTTAGTGAATGACCAAATTAGTCATTTTTAGTTTTAGTGACTAAAATTTTTAGTCACCTAGTCATTTATTTTCCAAATTCTACTAGTGTGAGAACAAAAAGAAG
Source organism: Sequoia sempervirens (assembly GCA_007258455.2). Classification (NCBI taxonomy): domain Eukaryota; kingdom Viridiplantae; phylum Streptophyta; class Pinopsida; order Cupressales; family Cupressaceae; genus Sequoia; species Sequoia sempervirens. The sequence continues at coordinate 82,128 of VDFB02374850.1, read as the reverse complement.
GTTGTAGAATCAAATGAATCTAAGAAGAAGATGGTCACAGTTTGGAGGAAGAAGGAAACAAGTGTGGAGAACACTTCCATGGTACTAGATCCCAGTACTTGTCCTACTGATATCTGAGCCAATCTACCTTGGCTCAGGGGGATTTTTGCATTATATTTCCTATTGGTTCCCCCTCTCTAAAGTAATATTGATGTGATTTTTAACATGATTAAGTTCAGACTAGTTGATGATAAATGATGAAGCTTAATCTGGCTAATTGAAAAGTGAAGTACAATTGTTTTCATCATAAATGTGTGTCTTTGGTGGCAAAATCATTGAGTAATTAAGAGTAAAAGGTGGCAGTTTTCAAAATAATTTCTCACAGTTTGCAAAGGAGAAGAAGAAGTTTCGTTGAGAAATGAAGAGTTTGAAGAAGATAACTGTGATGATGGAATCTGTTAATAGAGGATCGAGTGGAAATACTCTACTAAGGCTAAAGGGAGTTGAGTTGGATGAGTTTGATCATCGAAAGATGAAGGAAATGGAAGTAGGGTTGAAGAAGGATGAATTTAAGAAATGTAAATACTCTGGGTATGGATTTATGGGGAGAATTTCCCTAGTTTGTAGACAAATAATCTATCATGTTTATGCTGATTCGATTAAAGGATGGCAACATTTTTTTGGGAAAACCCTATCCGATCATGAAGGAATCCATTAAAGCTATTACTGGTTTGCGGAGTGTTGGTGACCTCCTTGGGAAGAAAATGGTGAAATACAAAGGTGTGGAGGAACTTACTGGTATTGACAAAGACCCCTAGGCTCTATTGATAAATACCATTGTTGATCTTGCAGTAAGGTATGTTGCTTACAACATCTCTTATAAAATCTACTTTAGAAATCGTGAAGGTTCTACTTCGGCTATTGTAGTATATTTTGCACACATGATGGTGAAGGAAAATAAGCAATTTGATTTGTGTAGCCTAATAATGGAAAACCTAATTGAGAATGTCAAAATGTCTTTGGTTGAGAGTTATCCTTTCTAATTTGGATCTCTGCTCATATGTTTGGTATTTTAATTTCTAATTTTGCTACCGGTAAAGGAGAATGTTAAGTGTAAGTATGGCATCCCTATTGGAAAGCAAGTTTAGAAGTATTTGGAATGTATGGAAGATAAAGCAAGTGCATGAAAAATCTATTTCTCATCCTTGCAAATGAATTTGTGCTCCAACATGATAGTGTCTAGTCAGTTTGTGGAGGGTTCCTCCTCCAGTAAGAAGGAATTGGAAGTTGTTATTGGTGGTTCCCATCTAGAACCTAAAAAGAGTAAAGTTAACACAGAAGATGTCATCTCTATCTCGGAAGAAAAGGAGAACAAAGAAGATTCTCTTCCTAGATCTTATTCTTTCGATCTAGATGATATTCAGTCGATGTTAGATGAAGGTGATATGAAGAAAGTTGGCGAAATGTGGTGTGCTAGCTCTCCAATCAGAATGCTTAAAATTGATGATGTTTTGGTTGATTATCTGCTCAAAAAGGGTATTATTGTTTCAGATGTTTCTGACTTGTTACCAAATAATCTAGTAGAAGTTGAAGAAAGGATGTTGCTGGAAGGACCTAAAGGAAATAAGTTCAAAGCTATGATTGAGAGAATATGTTTCAAAGCTAAACAAAAGTTATCCAAACACATTGGTGAGATAAAAGAATGCATTAAGGAGATGTCTAACATCTATACGTATTGTCTCTGGTGGCATGCTACTGTTGATAATTTTAGAAGTGGAATTGAAGCTATTGAATTTGAGATGAATAATATTGGAAAGAGTTTTGATTTCTTCAAAGACAAAGATGGAAAACAAAGAATAAGAGTTTTGATTTCTGGTTGGTCAAGGAAATTGTTGAGGTCCAATTGGATCATCTCTATGGAATAATTTATGATGCAGAAGATTGTGAATGACAGTGCTTGTTTTAGGACTGGTCATCCTCATTTATGTTGTTGACTATGTTGGATAGTATGAGTGCTAGATTGGATTCTATGGTGCTAGCTTGGAAGAGGATTCTTCCAATTGTGAGAGAAAGGTACATGAAAATCTTTCATGTGAAAAACATTATTTTTACTTGAGCTCCTGAATGTTTGAATTTTGGACCTTTTCCCTTGATGGAAAAAAGTGGAAGAAAAATGAAGAGAAAAAAAAAACAAAAAGAGGTATTGAATTGTAGAACAAAGGGGGAGTACTTGGAGTTTTTAGAGTTTGTAGTTTTGGAGTTGGAGTTGTGGAGTTTTGTGTTTTTGAGTTTTTGGTGTTTTTCCATCAATGCCAAAGGGGGAGATTGTTGAGAATTTTTTAAAGATGACTTAGCATTATTGTCATTGATGTCAAAACCTTGGATCCGAAAGGATGTGCTCTAGATGATGAACAAACTTAATCTATCCTATCGTATGATATGATGCTACGCAGTGTGGATATTATCATTGATCCAGATATGGAAGTACTTCTTTTGGGACATTCGTGGAAGTCAGTTTATGTAGTATAATGAAGTCTAACCTTTTGATGTTGGTTGTTATGCTCAAAGCTTACTATGGGTAACCTTGCTATCTAGAACTTCATGTAGCATGTTGCAATTTTTTGTATGTCATATTGTGGTTCTTCACTTGACACTGAAATTGATGATAATCAAGATTTGGTCTTGGTTGTGACGTTCTCATTGGCTTTGGAATATATTTTATGTAATTCAAAGTTTTATATATTTTTGCAATTATGCTATCTTATGTATGACCTATTTTTGGTCCCTTGGTAACACTGTAAGAAGATATTTATGTGTGACCTATCTTTTGGGTCTAGTGCTAGCATGCAAGACCTTATTGGATATCTCAAGATTGTTCTTCATACTGAAATGTTTTGTGGTGACCTAATTCAAATTATATATGGCTGACTTGGAAGACTATTAAGACATTGTGTTTGGTTGATTGAGAGATTATGATGGCATGGAATGGTACAAGTAAAGGTTTTTTTTTTATGAAAGGTGTGTGGAGTATGATGTGTGTGAGAAAACAAGAGTAAGCGAAGGAAGAAGTAATCTATTTTGTAGAGTTTGTGTGAAGAAGTTGTGTAGAAGTTTCTTGATTAGATTTGTTGCAAACAAATATTGTGCTCTTAACCGGAACTGAACTCATGCATATGTAGATGCAATTTCATCGGTTCACTTTTTTAGTGAGACTATTTTGTAATCTATTGTTTTGTATTTGGGAAGTGAGCCACCTTGTAGTGAGTAATTTGGAAGTGATCCTTTGTAAAACTCACCTTAACTAGTGTCACCTTAACCGGTGCTTTATACTTGAGAATTAGTATTCTCCATGGTTTTTCCCTTCTTGGGTTTCCCTGTAAATTCTGGTGCTCATTGTGCTTAGTGTTGTTGTGTGCATTCATGTTCGTATCTATTTGATTAATTTCTGATTGGTATAAGTCTACTCTAGATTAATTAAAGAAAATAAAATTATTGTTAGATAACTAATTCACCCCCCTCTCAGTTATCCAAATTGTTCAACAGATCTAACAAGGGGTTAACCACAATTGACCTGGATGACACATTAGCTGAGGTGTGCAATATAATTGCAGTTGCATGATGCATGTGCAAGAATAGTGATACAAATGAATTTTGCAACATAATTGAGAGACAAAAGGATGTAATTGATTGGTTAAAATTTTGCCCCATTCTAGGATAAAATGACTTATCTAATTTAGGTCAAATAGGTACATGAAGATTGTAAATTGATGTGATGAATTTTGCAGTGAACTCAAGTTTTACTTCCCCCTATCTATGCTTGAGGGTCACGATCAGTGACACTTTGGCTTTGGGATCAGCTATCGGATGCCGAGAGGCACACACTACTAGATCTAGGATTGTTCTATGTCATATATATGCCCATTTTTCAGGGAAAATTGTGGTATGATGATACCACTTGTGGAGTGATGGCACTCTGAGACTTTCACATTTCATCTACCAATTGGGGAGGTTGTTGTGACCCTGGAGGATGTGTATAGGATATTGCAGTTGTTGATAAGCAGGGAGCAAGTGAGATATGATCTCATTCAAGGGTCGCAGTTGATCTACGATCATTATGAATATGAGGATGTGTCAAAGCTTGGTGTGCAAGGTTATGAGATCATATGGGAGACCCTGGTAGAGATATATGATAGATTTGACTATGTTCTATGCACATTGATCATCGGTGTCCTGATTCCAGACTACAAGAGCCATGGTTTTCTAGTTGGGATGATGGAGGATGAGACAATCTACACCTGGGGACCATGTTTATTGGGTATTTTTTAATTTCCAGTTCAATGACATTACCTATCAATGTGGACAAAGCATTATTTTTTGAGTGAAACTACTTATAGTATGTGTGTGGGAGCACATAGTAGTGTTCTTACTAGCAGTGGGATGATAGTTGGGAGATGGTATGCCCTATGCATATTTTTATGGTGGTGCAGTGACACAGACACACGTAGGAAATACAAGCTACTAGAGACATGGAATAGATGTCTTAGTGAGCTTGTTCTGGAGACATTACAAGGATTGCCATGAGTGGGTGGATGAGGATGAGCATTTTCCATGGTGCCAAAAACCTAGATACTTGATTGGTTGGATAGTGCAGTCACAACACATCATTAAGATGTACCTACCAGAGCATGTTAGATGACAATTTCGAGAGAGACATGGTGTACCTATGGGGACAATAGAGTTGGCATGCTCCTCATAGGAGGTGCATCCATGGGGACAGGTGATACTAGTTATCATAGCCGAGCAGGAGATTGATGAACCACAACTAGTGTAGTGGACATGGAGAGGGGGTACAATAGATCATGGGATGATGAAAAAGTATGACACATGGTGGTTGACCCATAGGCCAACTCCATATACTAACCTAGATTAGCTAGCACCTGTAGCAGAGGTAGGGGCTTGTGAGGCTGGAGGGGTGATAGAGGATAGAGGGGTGGAGGGAGAGGATAAGGAGGATGGGGAGATGATGGAGGGGATGATAGGGGAGGCCAAGGAGTAGACCGAGGCAGGAGGAGGAGAGACAGGAGATAATGGGTGGTGAGGCCTTTGTCACTAATTTGCAAGGAGGGTGAGGAGGAGCATCCAGAGGAGAGGGTGGTAGAGAGAGAGTAGCATACAGAGGCACTAGATCTAGAGGTGGGGCAAAAAAATGTCAAGATGGTGGAGGTGGAGGTATAGGGGGAGCATGCAGAGGAGAGATGGGAGGAGGAGCATGTAGAGGAGCCAGATACAAGAGAGGACAAGATAGTGATCTGAGAGAGGATTGTGATGGGTGTGGATGAAGAGGAGGGGTTGGAGGAGGTAGGGGTTAGAGCTGATGAAGGGTCGGTTGATCAGTGGATAGCCACTTTACAGGCTCAGATATAGGCACTAGAGGTAGAGGTAGGGGTATTGAGATCAGAGCATGATGGATTGAGGGCCAAGAGGGACCTAGCAATGATTATTTTGCAGAAGAAAAATTAGTGAAAGCTAGATTTTGTGGCTATCTACAGTGGATCAGTCATGGATGTGGAATGAGAGTTGGCTAGATGGAGCATGGGGTTATAGTATTATTAGGATTTATATGAGAGAGAAGTGCCACCTAAGAGGAGAGAGTTGAGCTTCATCAAAGTTCAAAGTAAATCTTAGAGCAGTTCACAAAGTAGATCCCATAGCTAACACTCTCACAATAGGTCATAGAGTGGCAGGGTATTAGGCTCGACATGGTCCACCCCATATGATAGGCCATCAACATTAGAGAATAGGTCCTCAGGCTCACCATGATGAGAGGACATGCAATCATTAGGTTTAGGGGAGTAGGGTAGCTCAAGCTAGGGAAAGGTTTGAAATTATGTATTATCACATTGTATTTTGACCATTGAGCCTATGAGCTCCATCTTGCTACACATGATACATCTTGACATTGTAATATGACACAGTTTGAGCGATATATGATATGATTTTTTGTGGTGATTTATGATATGCAGTCTTATGTGATTATGCTATGTGGTTATGATTATGTTATGGGCTTTTATGCTTTTATGATGTTTATTTATTCATTCTATATGATCATGCGATGGTGTGATATGATGGATGATTATGCATTTATGATGTTTATGCATCTTATATGATTATGCAATGCTGTTATATATTAAGTCAGTACAAATGACCTAATTTTATGATATGATGTGATATATGAATGCAATTAATGTTATGTAATATGATGTCTATGGATTATGCATGCAATGATTAGAAATATTTAATGTGAATGCAAAATATGGTGTATAATATGATTATGATTATACTGTAAAATGAAATGACATGCCTAATATGTTTTAATGCTATGAAATGATAATGCTATATGGATTCCCTCTATGTCTTTTTTTCATTTTCTCATGTAAATATACATGGCTTATTATGGTGATGTCTATGATGATAATTATTTCTATAATGTTTCCTAACATGATCATGTATGTAGGGTAGTTTTATGTGTCACAGGATGTTATCAAGCACGGAGAATGGGAAAGAAAGTGTAAAGTCAGGAGGGAAATGAAAAACACCATGGTATGACATAAACCAAGGTGTGCAAGGTTTCCATTTTCAAGAGACAAGCATTCAAAAGACAATTCCAAAAGACAAGGAATACCCTGACTCATACTAAGGACCCAATTGCCCTAGTATTTCTTCCAAGACATACCACAAACAACAAGAAAAAGATAAGAGATCATGATCCATCATCACCCCTCTAAATCCTTGACAGGAGATCCTTGAGGTGGATAGTAACTTGATCAAAGACTAGCCAAAAGATAAGACAAATTCAGACCAACAAAGTGCACAACCATTTAGAACATTTGCCAAAGAGATAATGTTTACTGATAGAATTGACGGGGTTGATTGATTGACCAAAGTTGATTGATAGATTTGACAAGGTTGATTAATTAAGTTGATTATGCCTAGTTTCAAGAAAGACACATCCTGTATAAGGCAAGATTAATTGACCGAGGTGACTAGATGGATTGACTAGGTGACCAATTGATTAAATATATGAGGTTTTTTGACCAAATTGGAGTGACCGATAGGATTGACCAACTGATAAGATTGATTGATTAATTGACCAAAGTGACAAATGGGTAGGTTTGACTATTTGACAAGATTGGTTGACCATTGTTTACAAATCTTGGAAATTGATCAATGAGATGACCACGCCTAGGTGTCAGGAAAGACATATCTTGTATAAGGTGAGAGATAGGATTGACCAATGACAATGTCTAAATCTTAGAAAGGACACATCTTGCTAAAAGACAAGTGATAGGACCGAATAAGGAAAATGACATAATGCCACATTCTGACATAAGATCAATGACTTAGGTGAAAGTGATGATTAGGAAATTGATTGATTGAATATTACAAAGTTGTTGGCTATGATTGTCTATTGATTCGTGATTTGGTTTGAATAGTGATTGCTCAAGGACAAGGAAAATGACTAAACTTTAAAAACCCTAAAGGACTGACCTAGGGCCTTGAGGGCTCATTGATTGATATACTTTCCTACGTTATGCATGTAGAGACCTTTTAGTTTGATTGACGCTAACCAAAATTAATATGACCCAACAAAACCCTACCTAATGTCTCGGGGCCCATCGAGTGATCGCCTTGCCTATGTAGCAATGCACACAATGTAGTTCGACCAAACTGACACAGACTGACTCTGACTTTTACTCTTTCTTTTAGAGTTTTAAAGTTTTATGATTTTTTTCGATTTTGATGGTTTTCTATTTTTTTTTAATTTTGATGGTTTTATGATTTTTTGGATTTTGATGTTTTTGGATTTTGATGGTTTTCTATTTTTTTTTGGATTTTGATGGTTTTATGATTTTTTGGATTTTGATGTTTTTAAAGATTGATAGCATGTGTAGGATCCTATGAAGATGTAAGTCAAGGAATTTCCCCCAGTTAGGTACAGGACCAACTTATTATATGTGAGGGGATTGATGGATGCAAAGGATGGTCATGAAAGTGAAGGATGCTAAATGTTAATGGTTCTCAGGTCATGGGAAGGCTGAAAAAGCTTTATTACATATGAATGATATGTGTGAATGGATGGGTTAAAGACAGAAATCCAGGTAGAGTGATAGTAGATGGAGGAGCATAGACTGACCACACATGGCACCTGTTTGCCAAGTTTTCACCATGGTACTTATCCAAAGCACCACTGAAGTGCTTTTCACTTTTGGACAAATTATTTCTCTTTATTTATTTTTCTATTTTTCTATTTTTTTTGTTGTCACCAAGATGCCTGTTTGCCAGGTTTTCATCAAGGTGACCATTTTTTTATTGTTTTGTATTTTTTTTAACTTTTTGTATTTTTTATTTTTTTTTGACTTTTTGATGGTATACTCTGAGAATTAGGTGTAATATATGTGAAGGTGCATACTGTTGATGGGTTTAGGCAACCATTCACCTTTAGGATTGGAGAGATAATAAGCATTGGATTCATATGTTGTTGTGATGATATAAGGGCCCAACCAATTAGGTTCAAACTTTATGGGATTTTCTCGATCTATTGGATTCTTAGAATTCTCTTTCAAGACTAGGTCACCAATTTCAAAGCTTATAGGTTGGACCTTCTTATTGTAGTTGTGTCGAAGGTGGTTCTGATATGCATTCAAATGTGTTAAGTCATTCTATCTCTTTTCATCTAATAACTCTAGCTCATGTAGACATGATACACAATATTCTTCTCGATCGATCAACCCTTGCATAGATACCCTCAGGGACAGTAACTCGACCTCAGTAGGAAGTATGTCCTCAAATAAAAAGATGAGGGAATATGGAGTGGCTCCTATGGGAGTATGAATATTGGTACAGTAGGCCCATAAAGCAGGATTGAGTTGGATATGACAGTCATAGCAAATGTCATCGACAGTATTTTTTAAGATTTTAAGGATAGTCTTATTAGACTCCTTAGCTTGATCATTACCCTGGGGGTAATATGGGGTGACAAAATGGTGTTGGTGAAACTTCTCACAGAGTTCACATGCAACCTGATTCTTGAAAGGGTGACCATTTTCTGTAATGATGGATTGAGGGATACCATAGCGACATATAATGTAATTTAAAATGAATTTGGATATTTGCTTACCAGTAATATAGGTCATTGGGATGGCTACGATCTATTTGGTAAAGTATTCTATAGCAACAAGGGTAAAATTATGCCCATTTTTGGAAGTAGGATGGATCTTTCCTACGAGATCGAGTCCCCGTTGAGAGAATGGCCATGGTGATGTAAGTGGTTTCAATTCCTGAGCTAGCGCATGTATGAGATCTCCATGAATTTGACATTGATGACACTTCTTCACAAAGTAATAGGCATCACGTTCCATTGTAGGAAAATAATATCTTGTCCTCATAAGCTTTTTGGCTAAGGCAAGACCAATATAATGAGCTCCGCATATACTAGGGTGAACCACTTGTAAGGTTGTTTGTGCTTCATTTGAGTTGAGACATTAGAGGAGGGTGCTATCTAGGATACACTGGTAAAGGGTATCACCGATGATAGCATATCTAGAGGCTTGTCAGATAAAGTTTTTATGCTGGTTGGAGGACAAGTCAGGAGGGAAAATTTGGTCATGCAAGTAGTTGTAGATTTCTTTGTACCAGGGGGATTTGAGACCAACGGGTTCACAAACAAGTTCAGCTTCAGGGAAATTGAACGTAGGAACCAATATTTGTTCCAATAAGAACTCATATTGTGATGCATTACTAGGGATGTACAAGAGAGATCCAATTGTTTCCATTACATCTGCTACCTTGTTATGGATTCTCGGTATTTACTCAAAGGTAATAACTTTGAAGTACAGTCTGAAACTGTCAACCATGTGCTTGTAGGGCATTAACTTCTCATCCTTGGTATCATAATCATCATTGAATTGTTTGATCACTAACTCAGAATCACCATAAACTTGAAGATCCTTAATTTTCTATTTAATTTCCATTTGAAGTCTTCTTAAGAAATGCTTCATACTCGGCTATATTATTGGTGCACAAAAAATGCTATTCGAAATGAATTAGGAATGGAATCCCCTTGAGGTGTGATGAATAAAATGCCAGCTCCTAAACCATGACTTGTATAAGACCTATTGAAATACAATTTCCATGTTGTTGGTATCTCTATGACAAAGATTGACTCATCTAGAAATTGAGATATTAGAGGATGATCTACCTTCATTGGGGAATCTACAAGTTGATCAGCTATCACTTGTCCTTTTATTTCCTTTTGATCAACATATTAAATGTCATACTCACTTAAAATCATAACCCACTTAGCTAGTCATCCTATTAGAGCTGCTTTACTGAGAAGATACTTTAGAGGATCAATTTTAGCTATCAACTTTGTCTTATGGTTTAGCATGTAATGTCTCAATTTCTATGATGTGAATATAACTTCTAGGCATGCTCACTCAATAGTGCTGCAGTTTAACTCATATCCAATCAAGGTATGGATGATGTAGTAGATTGCTTGTTCTTTTCCATCATCATTTTGTGCCAATAATGCCCCTAGTGGTGATGTAGTTGCGTTTACATACAATATTAAATGTCTACCATCAATTGGAGCCATAAGAATTGGTAGAGTCAATAGGTAATGCTTAATTTGATCAAATGATTCATGACAATTTTTTGTCCAAATGAAGGGAACTCATTTTCATAACAATTATTGAAATAGATGAATCTTATCTACTAGCTGGTTGATAAATCTACGAATTGATTGTAGTCTTCCTTGCAAAGTCCTTATCTGATTTTTGTTTGTGGGCAGTGCCATTTCCAAGATAGCTTTTACTTTTGTAGGATCAATCTCTATTCCTCTATGGGAGACAATGTATCCTAAAAAATTTCCTGATTGGACCCCAAAAACACATTTTTTTGGATTTAACCTGAGTTTGTATTTTTTAAGTCTTGTGAAAATCTTATGCAAAACTATGAGGTGACCACTTCTTTCTAGGGATTTTGAGAGAAGATCATTAACATAATCCTCCATAAGTACATGCATATAATCATGGAAAATGGTAGTCATGGACGTTTGATATGTAGCTCCAACATTCTTAAGTCCAAATTACATAATGTTCCAATAGAAGATTCCCCAACCGCATGTAAAGGCTATCTTTAGTTGATCTTTAGGAGCAATCCTTATCTGGTTATAGTCCAAAAATTTGTCCATAAGTGATAACATGTCATATCTAGTAGTGAGGTCCACTATGATGGCAATATTTGGTAAGGAGAAATCATCTTTAGGATAAGCCCTATTAAGATCCCTAAAAATTGTGCATACTTTGATTTTTCCATTCAATTTTGTGACAAGAACAAGATTATATATCCAATATGCGTAATTGATAGAGCACATAAATCTGACATCCAAAAGTTTATTTAGTTCAACCTTGACTAGGAGTGTGATTTGTGAGTGCATTTTCCTTAGTTTATGTTTGTATGGTTTACCATTTGGTATTAATGGAAAGTGATGTAAAATAAGCTTAGAGTCCAACCTAGGAATATCAACATATGACAATGCGAAATTATTTTTTCTCTTTGAAAAGAATGCTATAAACTCAGGTTTTTCCTTGGTGGTCAATGATGCTACAAGTTGTATGATTCTAGAGTTATCTTTTCTCCCAATGTTTACTTCTTTTGTCTCTTCTACGAACAATGGTGATCTCTCTCGGTCTATAGGGAGACTTTCCAATCCCCCATCTTCTATGAGCAATGGTGATCTCTCTCATTCTATGGGGAGACTGTCCAATCCCCCATCCTTAGGTGCCTCAGAGAGGTTTTCACCTTCAGATAAATCCTTTATTTTTACATTTTCATGATCAACAAGCATCTTTCAATTTTCACCTAAAGACCTATTCTTTTTATTTTGAATGTTGTGACTAGAGGAAAGGATAGCCTCACAAAAGTATGTTGCACTATCAAGTTCTATGAAAAATCCAACCTTATGATCCCCACTTGGTATTCCTTAATGAAGTCCCATGAACTCAACAATCACTTCATCATTCTCAAATGTGTCTAAACTTGATGGTCTTTGTTGGTCCCAATCTATTAACTATGGGTATACAAGAGGTAAGCCGGTGCAATCAAGGATGGAGGGTCTAGAAATAGGACTATCCAACCTTGCAACAAGATTAAGCACAACAAAAACTTAACGAACAAGAACACAAACACTTATGGAAATATAACGATGATCAATTATTCACTGGAAACAAGCCCTTCCTTATGGCTTATAGAAATATAAAATTATAGAAAAATGTGGCGTTAAGCCCAAAATACAATGCGGGTCGAAGCCCTTAAAACCCTAGAACTATCTTCCTACTTGATTACTTGATTGAATGTGTCTAATGCAACTACACAATGCTTATTTATACTATTTTCTAGCTCCAGAAAGGGTTTTTGTTGGCCATAACAAGTCTTAAACCCAGAAATATAGAAACATGTGAAGGTTGGCCAAAAAATATGAATTTCCTTTGATCTTGGACAAACACGATGTGAATAAGAACTAAGGTTCCTCGATTAATGTGCATCCTTATGGAAAGGTATCTTGAGCTCTGCAAGTAACGAAATAGGTCTGCACCCTTAAAAAGCCAAGACTAGTTGGTGAACACTCTTTGTCCAAATACAACTAATATTCTATTAGTGATAGCTTCATACTGGAATCTCCAAAACACTTGAATTCTGGATATTATGTAGATGTTGCCATGAATATCATATATCCTACTTTGAGAGATCTAATGTTACAATGTAGTACAATGTGGTATGAAATGTTGAGACTGGGTCCAGACAGAAAACTACTAAAATGCAAACATGAATGTAGATATTTTTGGTTGATGCAATATTTCTTGAAACATGGGATGCTCTTTCATTAGACACCCGAGGTTGAAGAAAAGTGAGCCTCTCACTTTCCTGGGGCTAGAGGAAAACCAATGTAGTCCACCGAATCCATGATGAATTCTCCTCTGGTCTTCCCTTCCATCTGACTAGATATTCTTTGTATTGCCTCCCTCTGGTACTGCATCCAACTTTGTTGTCTACGATCTCTTCAATTTCCTCTAGATGATGTTATATCTAGTCCAACAAAACAACTTCTTTGTCCTCCATTGAATCTCCTTCATGATACCGATGTAGGTCTGCAATGTTGAATATGGGTGATGTTCCAAATTCCTTTGGTAGTTCCACTTCCTATGCATTTACATAATCAAAATTCTTGATGATCTTACAAGGTCCAAACTTCTTCATCTTCAGCTTGATATATGTCCCAACTAGAAATCTCTCTTTTCTTAGATATACCATTACTTCCTCTCCAACTACAAACTCCTTATGTATCCTCTTCTTATCTATTGTCTCCTTGTATGTATTGTTCATCTTCTCCAAATGTTCCTTTACTTGAGTATGAATTGTCTCCATGAAACTTGCAAATTCTTCTGCCTCTACACTCCTTTTACTCTCCATACTAGTATCCCTTAATTCTGCTACTCCTCTGGGTTGTCCTATCACAATTTTAAATGGTGTCTTCCCTATGCTCTGGTTTACTGAATTGTTGTATGAAAATTTTGCTTGTGGTAGTATCAAGTCCCAATTTCCTGCTCTGCCTCCACTCAAACACCTCAACAATTTTCCTAAACTCCTATTTACCACTTATGTTTTTCCATCCATCTATGGGTGAAAGGTTAAACTATACTTCAAATCTATCTTCATCTTCTTCCACAATGTATTCTAGAAATATCCAACAAACTTAGTGTCTCTGTGTGATACTATACTCTTCTATAGTCCATGTAATCTCACAATCTCCTTGAAAAATAGGTCTACAACGTGTACTGTATCGCTGGTCTTCTTGCAAGGTATGAAATGTGACATCTTGGAAAATTTGTCCACAACCAAAAATATAGAATCAAATCCCCTTGGTGGCTTAGGTAATCCCAACAAAAAATCCATGCTTATGTCCTCCCATGGTCTATCTAATATTTCCAATGGTGTATACTTCCCAGTGTTCTGACTATTTCTTTTTCCAACTTGACAAATCCTACAACTCTGAACATACTTCCTAACATCCTTATACAACTGCGGCCAAAAATAATTCCCATTCACTAATGCTATAGTCTTATCAATCCCAAAATGTCCTACTAATCCTTCACAATGCTTTTCCTTGACCAAATTCTCTCTCATTGAACTTCTAGGAATACATAACTAATTGTTCTTGAGAAACATGCCTTCCTAAATGAAATAATCCAACCACCTGCTTCTATTTGTCTCTACCAATTCCTTGCAATATTTTCATGCCTCTACAAAATCAATGCCATCCTCATACACATGCTTCAATTCCTCAAAACCTAATACTACAACTTTCATCTGTGTCAACAAACTCCTCCTGCTCAATTTATCTGCAACCTTGTTTGACTTCCCACTCTGATGCCTCAATACAAATGTATAACTTTGCAAGAATTCTACCCATCTCATGTGTCTCTGGTTGAACTTCGCCTAACTGTTCAAATATTACAAAGCTTGATGGTTTGTATAAAACACAAACTCCTTAGGTAACATGTAATGCCTCCACTTCTTCAAGGCCTGTACAATTGCATAGAACTCTTGGTCATAAATTGAATATTTTCTCCTAGCATCATTCAATTTCTCATTGAAGTAGGCTACTAGTCTCCCTTCCTAACTTAACACAATTCCTATTGTACTCCCACTAGCATCACAATCCACTTGGAATACCTTAGAAAATTATGGTAATGCAAACACAAGTTGTTTTATCACTTTCTACTTTAACAGATCAAAACTCTTTTGTGCTCTTGATGTCCACTAGAATTCCATTTGGTCGCCCCTCATTGGTTTTGTCATCGACACACAAATACCACTGAAATTTCTGATGAACTTCTAGTAAAAAGATGCTAGTCCACAAAATGATCTCACCTCTCCAACACTCACAGGTGTAGGCCACTCAACTATTTCTCTAACCTTCTCAGGGTCCATCTTCAATCCTTTCGTACATATCACAAATCCCAAATACACTAGTTCTTCATTCATGAAACTACACTTCTTGATGTTTATCAACAATTTCTCTTCTCTCAGCGTCTGAAATACTTGTCTAATATGCTCCAAATGTTCCTCCTTAGTCTTACTAAAAATTAGAATATCATCTAGATAAACAATGACAAACTTTCCCAAGAATTTCTTCAAGACTTCATTCATCAGCCTCATAAATGTACTCATACAATACCTCATTTGTCTTGAAAGCATTCTTCCACTCATCTCCTTCTCTAATCCTGATATGATGGTATCCACTCTTCAAATCTATCTTGGTGAAATACATTCTTCCACTCAGACTTTCCATGATGTCATCCATCCTAGGCAATGGGAATCTATACTTCAATATGATCTTATTGATAGCTCTTGGATCTATACGCATCCTCCATTCTCCATCTTTCTTAGGTGTAAGTACAACTGGTACTACACATGGGCTCATTCTCTCTCTAATCAATCCCTTCTTCAACAACTCATGTATCTGCTTGTTTAGCTTTGCATTCTCTGCCGATGTCATCCAGTGTGCAACTTTGTTTGGAAAGTTGGCTCTTGGAATAAGATTTATATGATGATTGATACTCTGGATTGGTGGTAATCCTTTTGGCACATTCTTTGATACAAGATCCCGCTATTCTATTATCAATTCAATAAATTCCTTCTCCAGTTATCCCTCTTCCCTTGTGGTTCTTCCCACATCTAAGTCTTTGCACTTTCATGGAATCAAAGTAAAACACATGTTCTCATGTCTCAATCCATCCAAAAATTTCCTTCCATTTACCAAATTGATTCTAGTTGTTCCACATACTTCACTTTCTAGTTCATCCTCCAAAGGTTTCAAGGCGATTCTCTTTCCATCAGACATTATCATATAAGTATTCTTTCTTCCATCATGTATAGCTTTCTTATCATATTGCCAAGGTCTACCCAACAACATATGATAGAAATCCATTGACATCATATCACACAACACTTCATCATGATATGATCCTATCTTGAATTTCACTAGACATTGTTCACTTACTAGTATCTTGTTCTCATCTTGAATCCAGGCTATCCTATATGGCTTTAGATGTTTCCTCCTTTCCAAATTAAAATTTGTCACCATTTCCTCAAAAACTAAGTTATCTATACTACCACTATCAATGATAACTTTGCAACACTTGCCTCCTGATTTGCATCTAGTTTGGAAAAAACTTTTCCTCTATGGTGCTTCCTTAGGAACTTCTTTGTTTTGGAACAATGCTCTCCTCATGAATAACAATTCTCCCTTCTTAGGACTTCCTTTAGAACTTGGTGATTTCACTGGTTCTTCCTCCACATATCTAGTTCTGGCATTATTTTCATTCTTCTTACCTTCTTGGCGACACTCAAATGCTCTATGTCCTTCACCACCACACTTAAAACAGGTTCCTCTACAATTTATCTTGTCATATCCCTTCTCATCTCTCTGGTATCCATCATTGCGATAAGAATTGTAGCCTCCTCAGTTGTAGTGGTAAGAATTTCTATCATCTCTCCCTTTATGGTATGAACTGGAATCCTTCTCCTCCTTGCGGTATGAATCTTTCTCCTTGCTTTGCTCCGTATATGTTCTTTCTCCTTTGGAATGTGACCTCCCTCTCTGAAATATACCTCCTCTACCTTTTTTCCTTTGCTCATGTCTTTTTTTTAACTTATCTTCTACCTTTAATGTAAACTAATATGCTTCCTCCATTGAATTCATCCTCACCAGACTCAATTAGTCCTAAATGTTCATCCTCAACCCATTGATATATCTTGCCACTTTCTCCTTGCTTGCTTCACTATGTCTGACCCTAATGATGATATTATGAAATTACTCGGTGTACTCCTTCACAATCTTCTCCTTCTATCTCAGATTTTACAATCTCTTCAATAGCTCCATTTCATAGTCTATAGGTATAAACTGGTTCTTCAATTTTGTCACCATCCTATCCCATTTTAGAATCTTTGCTCTACCTTTTATTTTTCTCTCCAATTGAACTTCCTTCTACCATATTGTAGCATGTCCTTTCAACTTAGTTTTTGCAAATCTCACTCTCTCTAGATCTTCAATTTCTTCATACTCAACATATTCTTCGATGCCATTTATCCAATCAATCAACTCCTCTAGATTTATGTTACCAGTATAGTTCACAATCTCCATTCTAGGTCGCTTTCCAATTTTCAAAATAGCCTTCATCATCTTTACTTGATCTAATTATTCCTCTTCAGAGGTCTCTTAAGCTTGATCTGCATATCAAACTTCATCATCATCACTTTCATCATTTGGTCTAGGGTTTAAGCCTTTTCTTCTATCTTCTTCAACAACACCCAACCTCACTTTCATTGTTCACATCATCTCCATCATCTCATCCATTTTTCCAACAACATTAATAGTAGTATGAATTCTCGTCAGCGACATCTTTTCCTAGGATCTGTTGCAACTGCATTAGGTTGGCGATTTGGCTACAGGGTCGCAACTACCTCACAATCGATGATCTATTGACAAACACAAGTAGGTTGCCTCAAGTCGATGATCTGTCCACATGAAGACCTTACAGAATTTCTTACCAAACTTTACAAACTCGCTTTGATGCAACTACCTCAAATCGGTGATCTATCCACCTTCACTCTCCCAAATGAATTCTCCTCAGCGGCATCTTTTCCTAGGATATGGTGCAACTACCTTAGGTCGGTGATCTAGCTACAGGGTCACAACTAACTCACAATAAATGATCTATTGACAAACACAAGTAGGTTGCCTCAAGTTGACGATCTGTCCACATGAAGATCTTACAGAATTCCTTACCCAACTTTACAAACTTGCTCTGGTGCAACTGCCTCAAATTGGTGATTTGTCCACCTTCACTCTCCCAAAGTTTGTAGCTTTACTCTGATCTCCCAAAGGTTCACAACTTCACTCTGATACCACTTGGTGCAATCAAGGATGGAGGGTCTAGAAATAGGACTGTCCAACTTGCAAGAAGAGTAAGCACAATAGAAACTTAACAAACAAGAACAAAAAACAAATATGGAAATATAATGATGATCAATTATTCACTAGCAACATGCCCTACCTTCCGACTTACAGAAATACAAAATTACAGAAAGATTTGGCGTTAAGCCCAGAATACAATGTGGGTCAAAGCCCTTAAAACCCTAGAACTATCTTCCTACTTGATTACTTGATTGAATGTGTCTAGTGCAACTACACAATACTTATTTATATTATTTCCCAGCTCTAGAAAGGTTCTGCGTCGGTCTCAAGAGGTCTTATACCCCAAAATATATGAAACATGTGAAGGTCGGCCAAATCATATGAATTTCCTTTGATCTTGGACAAACATGATGCTGATCAGAACTAAGGTTCTTCAATGAATGTGCATCCTTATGGAAAGGTGTCTTGAGCTCTGCAAGTCAACGAATAGGTCTACACCCTTGAAAACCCAAGATTGGTTGGTGAATATTCTCTGTCCAAATACAGTTGATATTCTATTAGCGATAGCTTTGTACTGGAATCTCCAAAACACTTGAATTATGGATATGATGTAGATGTTTCCATGAAGATAATATATCATGCTTGACGAGCTCTGATATTACAATGTGATATGACATGTTGAGACTGGGTCTAGATAGAAAACTACTGAAATGCAAATATGAATGCAGATATTTTTGGTTGATGCAAGATTACTTGAAACCTGGGATGCTCCTACATCATAATCTATCATCAGAATTTTCAAGGGTCATGGTGTAGGAGATAAGGTAATGATAGTGTTAGATTCATCTGGTTCCCAAAAGGTTTCAATCTAAGATTCCCTTTGCAAGGGAATCTTTTGTTTGGGATTTGACAAGTTTTGCGGGGGACAATTTTAAACATTTGATTGAACATTTCCTCAAAAGTAGGCTTGCTAGTTTCTCTAAAAATTTCTTCAAGTCCATAGTCATTGAATGATTTATCTAAACCCCATTCCCATTGATTGGAATCAGAGTTGGTAAAATAGTCATCAAATGTCTCGATTTCACTCAGAGCATTAACGGTCTCACTTGAAGGCAATCTAGTACCAAGTACACTCACTTTTGTTGGTATAAACTATTGGAACACAATAGTCTACTAAGAGGGGGAGTTAATCAGTAGATACTAAAAGCATTAGCCTTCTCTTCTAGAGAGTAGTTACAACAATTAACAACTAGATGTGTATATTAAAACTAAAGATATGACAAGCATATGCACATAAACAAAATCAACACATAACAATAGATATATGTGGAAAACCAAATATGGAAAAACCCATGGTGAGAAAATGCTGCTAGGAGCTATTGTCCTAATCTAGCCTCACAATGAAATCCTCTATTATATTTTTTAAGGGCACCAACCCTAAGGAGAGACCTATCCCCTAAATTAAGCACCAACTCAGTTATCTGATGGCACCAACCAATTAGATTTATAAAATATGAAAATGATTACAATTTGTTCCTAAGGAACTCTTATCAATGTTATAGCTAGCTTATGTAACTGCTCAACTCTATGTGACTAATCCTGCAACTTTGTTCTTTGTTCTGCACACCACTCCTTCAGCTATGTTCCTCTTTCTTTAGTGCATTTTCTATCCACCTAAATGCACCCTACATTTTTCTTTGTAGCTCTCTTTTCTTATTTTAGCATTTTATCCAATTGATTCAAAAGCATTGAACCACTCTTCACAATTCTCACCTATCTCCTTCTCACTCTTAGACACACTACACAACTATTTTTTGTAGGGTTCTATCATCATGATTGCCTCAGGATCTTCTTAATAGATTAGATCATTTGCTAGGGTGAATATCTTCTTCACTGATCCCCTATCTACACTAATCCACACAATATTAATTTTGGTGCAAATAACTTTCCCTCTTTATCATCATCCCAAATCCTAAAATGGGATATGCAGTTAATGCTTTCTCCTGATCCTTTGATTTGTTCTTGATCTTTTGATCTGTGACAACCTCTATCACCGTTTAGTACAACAAATCACATTACATCTATTGCTGACGCAATTAAACCAATAAATTTCCAACTCCAAGTTGGTCTACAACCAAAACCTTATTTACACATAGTTATCCATTTATTATTTTCTCATTTACATCTGGTTCATTGATCTCCAACATTCATGCCATAATCCTATGATCTTCGTTCATTGTCACTACTATAAAACACAATCATCCAATAAATGGTCCTTTAAATCTCCACCATTGACAATATCCTCTAAATTTATTCACCTTTACTTTCTTGATGTAATAATCTCCATTGGATTTCCTATCAAATGATCTATTCCATTCCCTGTTGTCCCGTTAGAACTACCGATGGGCCCACACAATCTTTGTGGGATGGCAGGCTTGTGCCAAGTGTCACCTATCACTAATTGCCCAATTGATTTTACTTCTTCACTTCACAACAACAACATGAAGCAATGATGCCACGTGCCATAGGATCAACCAAGGTTTAGTCTGTCATAGATGTGCATCATTTGATCAACTTGATTTGATCTACACTATTCCCCATTTCCCTAAAAGATAGAGACAGGTCCCACCACAAGTTCCATAGGCTAGCGGGCACCATTAGATTTTCCATTTCAAAATGATCTAAATAATTGATTAACTTCATTCTTCCAATTGTCTAGGAAGAAATCATGTACCCAAAACTCCATCTGCTGCCACCATAGGTCCTACTGACCATTATGAATAAATTTTCAACTAATCCCTGAGTCCCCATGATATTTAGTCAAGACCCACCATAGACATCATGTGCTGGTGAGGAGATCATTGGATCTTGCAGTTTTAACCAACACTATTGATCTCATGAGGAAATATTTGCACAAGACAAGAAATATTTAAATGCCATAAATGTTTGCTCAGTTGTCGATAATTGCTAGGTGAAGAGGCCAGTTTCCCACATGATGTAATAGGCTTAAGTTATTACTTAAGCAACTTGCAACCGTTAAACATAGGTCACCATCAAATTAGAAACTCTGATCTCATTCCAAGACATATATTCCTAGGGTTTAACTAGTAAACCCTAATTCTAGTCGAAAGCATAAACAATCCTTTTCTTAGCATAGCCTTCAACCTTTGGTCTTGCCAAACATATTTCTGAGCTGCTCCTAGAAAACCCATGTCAAATATAAGATCAAGTTTCATTTTTAGAATGCTAAGGGAATTTAGCAACATTTATAGCCTTCACTCAATCATTCTAGAATATAACTTAGACATCAATGACACTCCATTGTGTAGGATTAATTCAATCTCACACTTGATGACATTTTTACATCAATGACAACAATATGCCAACAATATCCCCCTGTCATTGATGGAAAAACTAAATGCTCGTACAAAATCAATTGAGGCTTGTATCAGTTTGAGCTCTATACCAATTTGACACACGGGTGCTCATCCTGCACAATTTGATCATTTGATCACATTACTCCCCTTTTTGAAGATTATGTAACCATCAAGTCGTTAGAAATTTATAAATTCATGATACTTGGCTTGATGCATCTAGTCTGTTTCTAGGGATGAATGAAAGATTGATGAAACTCTCCTTGGACTTGTACCCCATCATTATTAACTAGTGATGTGTGGGAGCAATAACTCCCAGTTTTTTCCTTAGATATTCAAATTGTTCCTTAGGAAGAGGCTTGGAGAAAATTTCACCTACTTGTTTGTTTGTGGGGACATACTCCATTCTGACTTCCTTATCATCAACCTTCTCTCTTATGAAGTGATGCTTAATAGATATGTGCTTTGTTTTAAAGTGCATCACTAGATTCTTTGATATGTTTATGACACTTGAATTATCACAAAGAATTGAGATAGGTTCTTTGTACTCAACCTTGATGTCTTTGAGTGTTTGCTTCATCCATAGAACTTGAGTGCAACTTGTTTCTACAAACACATACTCCGCTTCAATAGTGGATGGAGTGACTGATTCTTCTTTCCTGCTCATCCAGGAAACCAACTTGTTTCCCAAAAAGATTGCTCAGCCATTGGCACTTTTCTTATCATCCACACTTCTCGCCCAATCAAAATATGTATATGCAATTAGAGATAAATCCTTTCTTTTGGAATTGCATAGTCCATAGTCAACAAAACTCTTGATGTATCTAAAAATTCCTCTTACAACATTGAAATGTGACTCTCTATGTGCAACTTGAAATCTTGCTACTAAACACATTGCCTGCATAATTTCTGGCCTTGATGTAGTTAAATATAGAAAGCTTCCAATCATCGACCTATACACTGTCTGACTTCTCTCAAGTGATTCATCTATTTTTCTTAACTTGCATCAAATTATCATGGGGGTACTTGTTGAAAGAGGCAAGACAACTGAGAGGGGGGTGAATCACTTGTCGCCAAACTCAAGCATAAATCTCAAATGCTTATCAACTTCACAATCACTATATTATGTTATTAAGTATGAACATGAAATGCAAATAATAGAAAGAAATATCAACAAAGAAAACACCAAATTTACGTGGAAAACCCAATAAGGGAAAAACCACTGTGAGGATTAATTCACAATATAATGTAATTCCAAAACCAATTACAAAGAGGCTCATTTCCAAAGGGCTCACTCCTTGGATACAAGGCTCAATGCCTATAGATAGGACTCACTATCCAACAAGGAGGCTCATTTCCTACAAATACAAAAGATAACAGAAGAGATTCACCACAACAAATTACACACATTCGCAGCCTTGATCAAAAGATTGTAGACACCATCAACTCACTACTTTCAAGAATCTAACACATTAAAGTACTACTACCTCAATTCACTTTTACACACTCTTACTTTTCAAAGTCATGGCATGATTGATACTTCAATTCAAAACATCTTGACTTGCATTTATGCCATCTTCAACCTTAGAAACTTTCTCCAAGGTTGGTTACACATGCTTCATTTCATAAATTCAAATTAGGTCAACAACTCAACATTCTCGCGATGGAAAGGAATGTGAGTAGACCAAACCAACACTTAACCAAGACCCAAAACAACGTCTTGGATCAAACACATGCTCCCTTAATTGATACTTATCCTTTGCATGAAGTGTAAACACCAGGTCATCCAAACCTAATGAAAACACAATTGAACTTTGAAGTACACACTTTCACAACAACAAGATAACATGCAAACCACATATCACGCTTCACCAAACACTAGAACACATCTTAGATTCCTTTATATTCACCCACATCAAATGCAACAACCTTCAAACTCAAAACACTTATCACCATTCCATCCAGACTACACAGACACACATAGTAACACTAACTCTTATCTTCCAGAGCACCAAACCATGAACACCTTTGCAAAAACATAGAGAACACCATTACAAGAAATCTTCCAGATCTGTAAGACCCGAAACAAAATAGCTAAGGACTATGGAGCAAAAACATTTCTCCCAAACACAAACAAACAACTTTGTCAAACCAGTTCACACACCGGTGAACACAACTTTCACTCTCCATCAAACCAGAAGCTACAATCTAGGATATATCACCAAAAGATGTCCATAAACAACACTTAAGATCCACACATGCATATGATCAACATAGAAGAAATGCAGAGCACAAACTAGAGCACATTCTGAACATACACAAATCTATCTTCACTATTTCTCAAAATCACTTGGAAACTCATATTTGCACACCCACAACACCATAAAGATAGCTCCATGTACTCACATCTCTACAATATCTCAACTATACATGCACAACCTACAATAACTTGATTCATTTCTCTGCAACATCCTGTATTGTGTTGATATCAATGACAAAACCACGAAAATCACTCATACTTGCAATAATCTCCCCCTTTTTCATTGATGGCAACACATGATGTGAAAAACCATCAACAACAACATAAATTCCATTCTAGCACTCTTCATACTCTCTCTTCCCCTTTTGAGCTTCTTCTTTTTATCTCCCCCTTTTAATGTTTTTCACATGAATCTCTCTCCCCCTTTGACATCAATGGAAAAGAAAAAAACTATAATCACTCCCCCTTAGGAGTGCACCCACACATCTCATACTACAATAATGAAACTTACTACTCCCCCTGCGGAGTAGACCCAGTCATCATTCCAGACAAATGAAGAATCTATAGATCCACTAGAATGATGCACCTCTGAATGTACCTAGTTCAAAGGAGGGGAAATAACCCCCAACTTCTCCTTGAGATACTCAAAAGTATCCTTCAGAAGAGCCTTAGTAAATATATATGCAATCTAATCCCTTGTAGACACATACTCCAATCAGACTTCATTCTCCAATACCTTTTCTCTCAAGAAATGATATCTGATAGATATATGATTTGTTCTTGAATGCATCACCGGATTCTTTGAAATGTTTATATCACTTGTATTATCACATAAGATAGGGATAGGCTCATAACACATCACTCCAATTTCCTTCAATGTTTGCTTCATCCACAAAACTTGTGTGCAACAAGAGCTACAACAATATACTCAGCTTCTATAGTGGATAAAGAAACTGAATCTTGTTTCTTGCTAAGCCATGAAACCAATCTTTCTCCAAGAAAGAATGCACCAGCACTTGTTCTCTTCCAGTCATCTACACAACCAACCCAATCTACGTTAGTGAAAGCACTCAAAGTGAAATCAATATCCTTAGGATACCACAAGCCATAATCTGAAGTGCCTTTAAGATATATGAATATCCTCTTCACAGCTGTAACATGTGCTTCTTTAGGTTCTACTTGAAATCTAGCAACCAAACATACTGCATGCATGATATCTGGTCTAGTAGCAATAAGATACAATATTCCACCAATCATAGATTTGTACATGCTCTAATCAACCTTAGGATATTCATCATCTTTACTTAGCTTGCATCTGGTCACCATGGGGGTACAAACCAGTTTGGAGTCATCCATTCCAAACTTCTTCAACAATTGTTTGACATACTTTGATTATGAAATGAATATGCTCTTATTAGTTTGATTTACTTGGATTCCAAGGAAGAAATTCAACTCACCAATCATAGACATTTCAAACTCTTTTTGCATCTCCTCTGCAAACCTCTTAAACATATCTTTATTTCCTTCAAAAATGATATCATCAACATACACAACCACTATCAAAATTCTATTTCCTTCAACCTTGAAATAGAGATTACTATTTTTGGAGCCTTTGTTGAATCTTTGTTGTGTCAAGTATCTATCCAACCTTGCTTACCATGCTCTAGGAGGCTATTTGAGTCCATACAATCCCTTTTTCAATTTATAGACTATGTTCAATTTATCTAATAAATGAAATACTTTTGGTTGTTCCATGTACACTTCTTCTTCCAATTCTCCATTTAGGAAAGCAGACTTGACATCCATTGGATATACCTTGAAGTCTTTATGAGAAAAAAATCCAAAAACATCTTAATAGCCTCCATTCTTGCTACTAGGGAAAATGTCTCTTCAAAGTCTATGCCTTCAACCTATGAATATCCTTTGCATACAAGCCTTTCTTTGTTTCTTACAACTTTGCCATTCTGATTCAACTTATTCCTGAACACCCAGTTAGTGCCAATTACATTCTTGTTTACTGGTCTAGGAACAGTTCCCATGTCTATTTCTTCTCTATTTTTTGCAACTCTTCTTTCATTGCTCTAACCCATATTTCATCATTGCATGCTTCACACACATACTTAGGTTCTATCTTTGAAAGTAACCATAGATTTACCTCACTAGCTATCAATTTTCTTCTTGTCTTTACACCTTCACTCTTGTCTCCAATTATTTGTTCTTCAAGATGATTCTTCTTTACATACTTAGGAGTCTTAGGAGTAGGTTCTGGAGTTTCTTCTTCCTTATTCTCTTCTCGTATTGGTCCCCAAATAGGCACATCTAGTTCAACTTCACTTATCTCAACTGGTATGTGCATATCTTCATCAACTTTTACATTTGCACTCTCAAAAATCTTTCTCAATATTATATTGAAGCATATATAAGCTTTGCTACTAGTTGAATACCCAAGGAAAATACCTTCATCACATCTAGCATCAAACTTCCCAATATTATCATCATCTCTTTTAATGTAACATTTTCTTCCAAACACCTTAAAGTACTTCACAATAGGAATCTTTCCATTCCACAACTCATAAGGAGTCTTTGTGCTATTACCTCTAATTTGAACTCTGTTAAGAATATAAATAGTAGTGTGGATTGCCCCTCTCCAATATACATTAGGTACATTTTCTTCTTTCATCTTAGTTCTTGCAACTTCTTGAACAGTCTGGTTCTTTCTCTCAACAACTCCATTCTGTTGAGGAGTTCTAGAAGAAAAAAAATGTCTCTTTATTCCATGCTCTTCACAAAATGTATTAAAATCACTGGAAGTGAATTCTCCACCTCTATCAAACCTTAAACATTTGATTCTCAGGTTCACTTCATTTTCTACCCTTTCCTTAAACACTTTAAATCTATCTAGATCCTGAGCTTTCTCCCTAAGAAATGTAACCCATGTCATTCTAGAATAATCATCAATCAAAAGCATGAAATACCTATCACCATTAAGACTTCCTATTCTTGTAGGACCATAGAGGTCTATATGAACCAATTCCAACATTCTGGTAGTTCATTGCTCTTTTCCTTTAAAACTACATCTTGTTTGCTTTCCCAACTAACAACTTCTATACACAATATTGGTAGGCTTTGTAATTTTAGGTAGATCCCAAACAACCTCTCTTGAACTAATTCTAATCAGATTATCAAATTTTACATGTCCCATGCTCCGGTGTGATATCTAGTTTTCATTAACTTGAGATACAAGGCACTAACCATCAACACCCTTAAGCTGATAAATGTTTCCATATGTCCTTCTTCCTGCAACAACCACAATTTTGGACCCTTTCCTGATCTCACAAGTATTATCCTGAAACACAAGCTTGAATTATTTGCTACACATTTTTCCAAAAATTAAAATATTATTCCTTAATCCCTTAACATAATAGACATCATCAGTATTGTGTTTTCCATCAAAACTAATTGTTCCTTTCCCAACAATCTTTGCTCCAAAATCATCTCCAAACATGACTAATCCACCATCATACTTCTCAAGTTTAGTAAACTTACTTTTATCTCTGGTCATGTGATTTGAGCAGCCACTATCAATCACCTAATAGCCTTCATCTTTTCTAGCATGAAATATAGTAACGAGAGTACCTTCCATCTCTTCCTTCTTATTCTCTGAACCACTTTCCCTTGCACATCTTCCAGAGTTAGTAAACACAAATTTATTCTCTAAATCTAGAAACAAGCATTCATCATCATTTTCCTCAAAATCAAATTCATCATTAAAAATTCTAGCATCTTCTATGACATAATGCAATTTCTTGAACTTCTTAACCTTTATGTCTTTATTATTTATGTTCTTCTTATGTACAACTCTATTTGGAAATCTTGAAGCATAATGAACAATATTTCCACAACTGAAACATTTAAAGGGTAACCTACCTTTGTACTTACCTGTACCTTTCTTCAACTTCCTTGTAAAGTTTGCTTCTAACTCATCTGAACTATCACCTTCCAGATCATCTGCTATCTTTATAGCATTAAAGGTTGATTTTTCCTTCTCTTTCTTTCCAAACTTTCTCATCTCAAATGTAGTCAAGGTGCCAAATAGTTGTTCTTTAGTAAACTTCTTAGGATCATACATTTCCTCAATAGCTGAAACATTATCACTATAACTCTCTGATAGAGTCATCAAAATCTTCTCCATTACATCTTCATTTGTTAAGGTACTAGCTTGATTCTTAACTTCATTCACTGCAATATCAACCCTCTGAAAATAGCTTGCAATATCTTCACCTTCTTGCATTTTCATGTTCTCATATATGTGCTTAGCTATTAGCTTCTTTTACAATTTCACTCTATCATTTCCTTCATAGATATCTTCCAACTTCTTCCAAACTTCATAAGTAGTGCCCAAAGAAATAACTTTTCTTCACTCAGTCTTAGATAAAGCACTATAAATCACATACCTTGCTTTTTCATTTTCCTCATAGGCAGAAATCTCATTTGCAGAAGGACCACTTGCCGGTGCAACATACTTTTCCTCAACAGCCTTCCAGGTCTTGTAACCAAGAGAGATTATGTAACCTCTCATCTACACTTTCCAATCACTGTAGTCAAATCCATCAAACATAGGGATTTCCAATTTGTGTGTCATTGGATCTACCTCAAGTAGTTAAGCTCTTTACCAAGGAACCAAAGCTCTGATACCAATTGTTGAAAGGCACAAGACAATTGAGAGGAGGGTGTGAATTAGTTGTCACCAATATCAAGCATAAATCTCAAACACTTATCAACTTCACAATCACTTTATTATGTTATTAAGTATGAACATGAAATGCAAATAATAGAAAATAATATCAACACAAAAAACACCAAATTTACGTGGAAAACCTAATAAGGGAAAAACTATGGTGAGGATCAACTCACAATATAAAGTAATTCCAAAACCAATTATAAAGACGCTCACTGCAAAGGGATCATTGCCCGGATACAAGACTCACTACCTATAGATAGGACTCACTGTCCAACAAGGAGGCTCACTACCTACAAACACAAAAGATAATAAAAGAAATCCACCACAAAAAATTACACACATCCATATCCTTGATCAAAAGATTGTAGACATCATAAACTCAATGCTTTTAGAAATCTAACACATTAAATTATTGTTGCCTCAATTCACTTTTTCACACTCGTTCTTTTCAAACTTGTGGTGTGATTGATACTTCAATTCAAAACATCTTGACTTGCATTTATACCATCTTCGACCTTAGAAACTTTCAACAAGGTTGGCTACACACACTTCATTTCATAAATTCAAATTAGATCAGTAACTCAAAATTCCCTTGGTGGGAAGGAATGAGAGTAGACCAAACCAACACTTAACCAAGATCCAAAACAATGTCTCAAATCAAACACACACTTCCTTAATTGATACTTATCCTTCGCATGAAGTGTAAACACTAGGTCGACCAAACCTAATGAAAAGACAAATGAACTTTGATGTACACGCTTCCACAACAAGAAGATAGCATGTGGACAACATAACACACTTCACCAAACACTAGAACACGTCTCAAATTCCTTCAAATTCATCCACAAAAAATGCAACAACCTTCAAACTAAGAACACTTCTCACCAATCCATCCTGACTGCACAAACACACATAGTAACACTAACTCTTATCTTCTGAAGTACCAAACAATGAACACCTTTTCTAGAACATAGAGAACACCATTACAAGACATCTTCAAGATCCACAAGACCAGAAATAAAATAGCGGAGGACTACGGAGCAAAAGAATTTCTCCCATTCATAGACATAAAACTCTATCAAACCAGTTCACACACTAGTGAACACAACTTTCACTCTCCATCATACCAAAATATACAATCCAGGATATATCACCAACAGATGTCCATAAATAACACTTTAGATCTACACAAGCATAGGATCACCACAGAAGAAATGCATAGCACAAACAATAACACATTTTTAACATTAACACAACTTTGTCTTCACTATTTCTTAAAAGCAATTGGAAACTCATCATATCAGCACACCTGCAACACCATAAAGATAGCTCCATTTACTCACAAAATATCCACAATATCTCAACTATATATGCACAACCTGTAATCACTTGATTCCTTTCTCTGCAACATTTTGTACTGTGTAGACATCAATGACAACACCACCAAACTCACACATACTTGCAACAACATTGACTAGTCTACTATCCTCCATGCCAAATTTCTTGAGCATTTCCTTAGCATAATTAGTCTGAGATATGAATATCCCATTACCATTTTGTGCAATTTGCATGCCAAGGAAAAATGACAATTCTCCTAACAATGACATCTCAAATTCATTTTCCATGTGTGTAGAAAATACTTTACACATTTTGTCATTGCTACCACTAAAAATGATGTCATCCACATAAACAACAACTATAATCATGTGCTCACTCTTTGATTTAAAATATAGGTTGTTGTCTACACATCCCTTGTTGAATCCATGTTTCTACAAGTACTAGTCTAATCTTGAATACCATGCTTTAGGTGCTTGTTTTAGACCATATAAGGCTTTTCTTAATCCACAGACATAATCATCATCCTTTGTCAACTGAAAAACCTTCTTGTTGTTCAATGTAAACTTCATTTTCTAAGTTTCCATTCAAGAATGTAGACTTGGCATCCATTTGATACACTTTACATCCTTTATGGACTAAAAATGCAAAAACCATTATGATTGCCTCTAGTCTTGCCACAGGTGCAAATGTCTCTTCAAAATCAATGCCTTCAACTTGTGCATATCCCTTGCACACTAATCTTTCCTTGTTTCTTACTACAATTCCATCTTCATTTAGCTTGTTTCTAAACACCCATTTCGTGCCAATCACATTTTTGCATGGAGGCCTAGGTACCAATTCCCATGTTTTATTCTTTTCAATCTGATTTAACTCTTCTTCCATAGCTTCTATCCAACTCTCATCCTAGTTGGCTTAAAAAACACTTCTTGGTTCAACTTGTGATAGGAGACCAAAATTTGCTTGTTCTATGTTCTTTGCAAATCTCCTTCTGGTCAGAACTCCTTCCATTTTATCCCCAATTATCTGATCTATTGGATGATCTATTTGAACATATTTTGTAGGGGCCTTCTCAACTTCTACTTCCTTAGATTCTTCTTCAACATTTGCTACATTGTCTTCATACTCTGACGCATCATCAAAATTGTCTTGATCAGACTTGATATGTTTTATACTTTCATCAATCTTCACATTGATGCTTTCCACAATCTTGTCTAGCCTTTTGTTATAGCATTTGTAGGCTTTTACTTTGAGTGGAATATCCTAAAAATATTCCTTCATCACTTCTTGATTCAAACTTTACCAAGTTTTCATCTTCTCTTTTGATGTAGCACTTACTTCCAAATACTTTAAAGTATTTCATAGATGTGGGTTTACCATACCACAATTCATAGGGAGTACTATCACTATGTACTCTAATTTAAACTCTATTCAGAATGTATAGTGCAGTATGCATTTATTTTCTCTAGAACATATCAGTTAGTGTGGCTTCTTTTAGCATCGTTCTAGCCATGTCTTGCACAACTCTATTCTTCCTCTCTACCACTCCATTTTTCTATGGAGTTCTTGGTGCCAAATATTTTCTCTTAATTCCATGTTCCTCATAGTAATCAATGAATTCACCATATGTGAATTCTCCTCCTCTATCTGACCTTAAACATTTTATCTTCTTTCATATCTCCTTCTCAACCATCTTTCTGAATATTTTGAAACTCTCAAATGCTTGTGACTTGTCCCTTAGAAATGGTACCCATGTCATCCTTATATAGTCATCTATTAGAACCATAAATTATTTTTCTCCTTTAATTCCTCTTGTTCTTTTGGGTCCACATAAATCTGTATGAACTAGTTGTAAAGGCTCAGTAGTTGAGTATTCTTTGCTTAGAAAATTGGTTTTTGTTCACATTCCCTACTGGCACTCTTTGTATATGGTGTTTATAGGACTAGATACTTTAGGCATGTGTCTAACCAAACCTCTTGAACTCACCTTTATTAAGTTATCAAAGTTAAAGTGGCCTAGTCTTTTGTGCCAAAGCCAACTCTTTTCAGCTTGTCCTATCAAATAGCTTGGACCTTTTGCTTTAGCAAGGTTGTAAATATTGCGGTCAGTTCTCAACCCTTGTGCAAATATCTTTCCATTCTTCTTGATTTTGCAGCCTTCTAAATCAAATGTGACCTTATAGCCATTATCACACATTTGGCTCACACTTAATAGATCTTTCTTTAGTCCTTCAACATACAAAAGATCCTTTGTGGGATTTTTTCCATCTAAACTTAAGATTCCTTTACCACATATTTTGACTGCAATGTCATCACCCAAACTCATAGATCCTCCATTTCATTTCTTGAGTTTGATGAACTTGCTCTTATCTCCAATCATTTGTTTGGAGCAACCACTATCTATCACCCATAGATTTTTCTTCTTGGAATGCATGGATGTTTTTACAATCAATGCCTGTGTGGATATTTCTTCCTTTTATTTCCAAACCTTCCTAGTTTTCCTTTTTTTTTTTATCTGCCATCTTCTTATTTTCAGATTCTTTGTTTGATCTAGGAGGTGGATCTTTCCTTTCCTTATTCTTAACATTCGGTCTTTCAAAAAAAATTGTACAATTTTTAGCTATATGACCAAAGTTATTATACTTAGAGCACACTTTATTCATATCAATAAAGGGAGCAAATAAGTTTCTACTTTCAAAATTTTCACTCCTTTTAGGAATAATTCTACATTCTCTAGCCCTATGACCATATTGATTACATGAATAGCAATAACCAAAGAAACATGTGGAATACCTGGTCATGGAATTTAGTACAAGAGGAGGGGGCATCAAAAAAGTATTTTTTCCCTTTCTCCAAACCTAAACTTGATTTTTCTTTAGTTGTACACCCATGGGTGCTTAGTAACTCGTCTAGAATGTTTAAGCCACTTTTTAGTTTGATTCCTTTCTCTATATGTACTTTTTCCTTTTCTAGATCTCTTCTTAGAGCAACAATCTATTCCTCAAGCTTCATGCATCTTTCTACTTCAGATGGGAGATTGGACTTAATCACATCCTCTGCTCTCTCTGCTTCTTCTAGCTTTAGCTTCAAATCTACCACATTCTGGGTAGATTCTTCTAGTTCCTTGCTTAGTTTATCTGACTCTTTATGCGCAAGTTTCTTTTGTTGCTTGTTCTCCCTTTTTAACTTCTCAATCTCATATTTGATATCATCAATCTCATCTAGTGCACATATGAGTTCTCCTTCTAGTTCAACCACCCCTTCTTCTTCACCCTCTTCTAGGGGTCCTTCATCCTTTTCATATTTTTTCTCCTCAAGATCTTTTTCCATGAAGAGAAACTCATGGTTTCTAGTAATAAATCAATAATTTTGTTCATCATCTGAGCTATTACAATATGATGCATCACTATCTTCTTGGATGTATAGAATTTTTTTTTTCTTCTGAAAGTTTCTTTTCTTAGGGTAGTAGGTTTTCTTCATCTTATCATCTACCTCTAGTTCAAAGTTTCCTTTCTTATTGTAAGGAAATTTGGTAGCAAAATGACCTACTTTACCACATTCAAAACATTTGAAGGGAAGATTACCTTTATATTTTTTGGATCCTCTTCTTAGTCTTCTAATGAAGTTTTCCTCTTCTTCATAAACTTCATCATCCTCGGTTGGAGTTGTTTCTGCCCTATCCCTTTTGGGAGAGACATCCTTCTCCTTATTGACAGTATTGAAAGCAACTTCTTTCCTCGAAGGTTCTTCACCTCTCATCCTCATCTCATAGGCTGTGAATATGTCATGTAGGAAATATTAGTATCATACTTGTATGTTATTGACCTAAGAAATTATAGTACAACCACATCCTCTTTCATCTCTTCTCCATATCCCTTGATAGAGTTCATAATATAGTCTGCATTTTTTTCTTCCTCTGTCATTCTTAGACCTTCAAAACTAGATTTTAGTATTTTCAGCTTTGTCAAATTTACTTGTCATCTCCTTCATAAATCTTTTTTAATGTATCCCATACATCCTATGCATTTTTATAGTACATAAATTTTCTATACATAGACCTAGATAGACTATTCATGATGGAAAACCATCCTTTTTTATTGTTCTCAAAATCTTTTTTGGTTGCAACATTAGTAAGGGGTGTGGTAGGTGGTGTGTATCCATTTACTAATGACATCCACACAACAAAACCTAAGGATACAAAATACCCTTTCATTAATGAGCTCCAATAGGCATAATTTGTTCCATCAAACTTAGGTGGCTTGGTTGAGGAGGAGCTTTCCTGATTGGCCATTTGTATTATAAAATTCAAGGACCTACCTAAGTTGATTAAGCTTCTCCTATGGAACCTAGGGCTCTAATACAAATTGTTGGAACACATCAATCTACTAAGAGGGGGGGTGAATCAATAGATACTAAAAGTGTTAGTGTTTTCTTCCAAAGAGTAGTTACAACAATTAATAGCTAGATGTGCAGATTATTCATACATTTTTGGGGATAACATCGCTCGAGGTGTTTAAAAAAAATCAAACTGCTATGAAGTGTTTTTTGGGCATTCATTGTTTGGAAAGCTAATGTGTTTTGTCTTCTCCCTTTGTACCTTTTTGGTGATCTTGGGTGAGAAAAAAACATTTTTGAGCTTTGCATTTTATTTTCTAAATTTTACCTTAAAGAGGGGGCTTGCTTTGAGACACATCCCGTGCTGGAGAACTCATTACAAGGTCTCAAAGCACGTTTACTGGTGGGTTATATCAAAGGTTGGGAAAATGTAAGAAAGTAGCTTCAAGTCATGCTGACAATAGACTGCACCTAATCCCACACCTTAAGTGGAACAGGAATGGTTGAAGCCTTAAGTGGCCAGCAGGTGAGTGTCATATTTTCTTGTTCATAGTTATGACTAAGAGACAAATTATTTTAGAAGCCACCCTATTATCAAAAAACATTCCTTGAAAGTGGTGTATAGTAATTTCATCCCAAGAAGTTACTTTCCAAGTCCAACTTCAATCCCATGCCATAAGTCGCATGTAAAATCATCTCTTCGGAGCATGATGTAGGCCTACCTAAAAGAATGGTTT
Source organism: Sequoia sempervirens (assembly GCA_007258455.2). Taxonomy (NCBI): domain Eukaryota; kingdom Viridiplantae; phylum Streptophyta; class Pinopsida; order Cupressales; family Cupressaceae; genus Sequoia; species Sequoia sempervirens. The sequence continues at coordinate 47,327 of VDFB02374850.1, read as the reverse complement.
CTATCCACTAGGGTTGTAAATGCTTGTTTAGGTTAAACTTTCCAATTACATTCAAGGAAAATCTTGACATCAAATTTTGTGCTTGATTTAAAGAGAAACAACACATCCAAACAAACACTGAACATGATGGTTGAATCACAAACCCTTTGACTTAGTGTATACTTGTCAAAGAAGCCCTATGTTTTCACTCCTTAAAAGGATTTTTCCTTAAAGTTTTTTGAATATTTTTCCTATGGTTGCATTGATCAAAGTAAAAAATTGGTAACTATGGCTTGGGTGTTGTGATTTCACAACTTAAGCTATAAACATGAAGGTCACATAAGTCTACTCTTGTTGAGTTAGTCCAAGTGTTGTTTTATCACTTGCCATACTCCAAACACAAAGAAGTTGAGAGAAATTTTAAACTTGCAAAAATCCAAGAAAAGATTGTTCAAAACTGGAAACAAAACACACAAAAACCACATTGGCACAAAATTTCAGTGCAAGTTATCACATTTTCTAAGAATTTGCTTAAATTGCATCGCATTTGCACAAAATTTTAGTGCAGTTGCCATAGTTTCTAAGCAGTAGCCAAAATTTCATTTCATTTTCTCTCTGTCCTAGAAAAGCTACTGATGAAAATCAGTTGCATTTGGATAGAAACTGAGCACTTTTTGTGGGAACCGTGCACTTTCTTTTATTCCCTTGCATTTGCTTATGAGAAATTGGCACACTTGCTACTAAGATCCTTGCATTTTCCAAAAGATGCTTGCTTTTTCTAAGAAAGAATTGCATTTGAAAAAAAAACACAAACAATTGCACTTACCATTCTAGCTCACGCTTACTTTTCCAAAAGCTAAGAACTTAACACATTTTTTGCCACACTAGATAAATCTAGCCACTTTTGCTCACAATCTTGTGCATTTTTCTCAGAAACTAGCACTATTTCTTCATCCTACTAAAACTTGGGCAAAACAAACTAAAGTTGTTTATAAGATCATTGTTCAAACAAAACAATTGGAAAACTAGATAAGTTACATAGTCCCTCATCCATTATTTCCATCCTATTTATTAGAAATAAAAATCAAACAAACCATTGGGATCATTCCTTCACTCAGATGTCTATGATATCAAGAGTTACTTGGGATTTGCAGATAGTACAAATAATCTTTCCTGCAACATAACCTCTACACAAGAAAGTGTAATATCGACCCTAGTTCTTCAACATTTTGATTTCTGAGAAGTAGCACCATTCCAAATCAACACCCAAACCTTAGGGTCTTGATCTTCATAGCAAGCATCTCAAAACACCATTACACCTTATGACCATCTGGCAACCAACTACTCCAGTTCAACAACCAAACCTTGTAGCACTGATCCTTCAACCTAGTCTCACACACATTGAAGGGGAACAAACTGACATCATATGCAGTTTAAGAACCTTCATATTTGAGAAAAATGAAACACCCCACTCTCAAAAAAACAATCATCTTAGATGAAGAGCTCGAGAAAGAAGACATAGCAGCTGGAAGACCCATGTTACCAACTCCCACATGGCAATAGGTATGATCCTCTTAGAAATATAAACTGAGTGACCTTATGATAGGGTATTGAGTATCAAAACATCCCAAAAAAATGTCGATCTATTACCCAAATTACTCTTATCAAGGGTCACAACATCAAATAGGGAAAAAAATCAAGGGTTTCAAAATCATCATCAACGAATAAGTCCAGGACATCAAATCGCCCTAAATAAAATTGAGAGAGATGTTGAGGCACTTAAACGAAATTGAAATATGACATATCACAAATTCCATGTACAACGTCAGAACATTACATATCCACAACAAACAAACATAATTCCACAAACACCTCAATATCCACATTAACAACACTTCCAATATCAACAATATCAAGGAGCTCTAGAACACCAAGGTGTTCCTCAAACTCAAGACCAAAGGATTCCTCAAGTTTAATATCAAGGTGTACCCTCCCCTCAAGGTACCTACAACACACAAAAAGGACTCAACCCTCCTTATACACAACATGGTTATCAAGGGTCCATTCCTTCACAAAAACCAACCTATGATTGAGAAAACATCATCAGACAACAAGGTTATAACATCCTTCCAAACCAAACAAACACACCTATTGATGATATAACCTTGTACTTGCAAAATAACAATCAACTCAGTTACCAAAACAATCAATTTAAAAATCAACAAAAAAATCAAGAGAAGACAAATTAGGGAGGGAAACAAAGGAAATATGATCAACCAATAAGGAAATTCATCCCTTTGGGAGAGAATTTAGAGGAAATCATGCACAAACTAGTACAACAGGACCTTATCAAAATCAATGATAGTCCAACTTATGGTGAACCAAACTTTAAACCCCCTAGGTATAGACTATATGAACGATGTGAGTTCCACAAAATCAAAGTTCATGATACATCAGAATGTGTTACATTCAAAAATATCATCCAAGACCTTATTGATCAAGGAGAAATAGCTATTGAAGATGGCGTTCAAGGCTCAAACACTAATGACAACAATGACAATTTCTCAACCTCAAAAGTTGAAAATAATGATCAAAAGCTATCTATCATTAATCACATTGACAATGTCTCTACATCATCTAGTGAGCAAGAGGACATACATCAAGAATTTAATCCCAAGCATGATCAATTTCAATCACCCAAGTCTAGCAATGATCTAGTCCAAAATATATTGACATCATCCAATCTCATGGTAGTAGATATTGAGGATCAAGAGACTCTTAATCCAACACTTATATCCAATGCAAAAAATCTAAGCCAAGAGCTATCACCCATATGCCCACATTTTGAGGAAACCCAAGGATCCTTTACAAGCAATCCTTTCTTTTAAATTTATCCAAGCCAAGAGTATGAACCAAAGTATATTGAAGACAATACCACACAAAGTCAAGAACAAGAATCCCTACCATCAAAATACTACAATGACTTGGTAAATATCTTCCAAGACATCCAAGGCTTTCCAAAAGAAGAAAAAATCCATATACCAAGCACAAATACATCTACCCATGAGATGCTTACTCCTAATGGACATGTAGATGATCTTCATCCAAAACAAGAGTCTCATACTCTTGATATCATTACCAAGGAACAAGAGTCACCTACTCTCCACATCTGTACACATGAACAAGATACAGAAGAATCTATAGGCCTATCAGAAATTGATCAAGAAGAAGCATTGAAATCAGAAACATCCTCCAAGTAGGTTGAAGACATCAAACATGAAAATATGGAGAATAGTATCTTAAAATCAGCAAAGAAAATGGATAATCCTAAGCAACAAAGCATTGGGTATAAATTATTCAAAGAAGCACCAATATATCCTGAAGAACCATCAAAATCTGATATTTCACAGGATCAAATTGAAAATATCAATCAGGAAGTTATCCCACATATGAAGGATCCTATCAGTGAAGAAGCTATCACATTTGAAGATCCAAAATAGAGCAGAGAAGGATTAGCACCTTGTTCCAAGGCAAGACATATCCTATTGCAAATAAAAATTTTCAACGGATTCATTATCAAGCTAGAGGATTAAGCCTACATGAACAGGGTATCATAGAACCAGTGCAAATTATTGAAAATCATAAACATCAAGGTCTTGATTATTTAGTAATTAAGGGATCTAAACATATCAAGGATACCTCTATAATACTGGGGGGAACTTTATCTAATGCAAGCATCAACATAGAGAGCACGAAGAGTCATTTTGATGAAATTGCTACCAATGCTACAAATAGCCATATCATGAATCATCATCCACATATTTTTCCACCCTCTCATTTGGAACAACAACAAGAGAAAAATCGATACCTAAGAACAAAACAAGTCATTGAAGAAAAATATTCATTAAAACAAGATGTACAAGAAAGATTCAAATGGATACAAAAGAAAGAGCAAGAAAATCATCCCTATCAAACTCCATTAGTCAAAGAAACTATGGGAAAAAATAAAAAAGGGAAGTTCATCCTGTTTGGCAAAAAAAATTTGCCACAAAAACAACTTTCACCAAAATTGATGAAATGAAAGGCGATCTTAAGGTTTTTGGCCACTACGAATGCAATGGTGACCTTTGTTTGTGCCCAAAGTGCTCTGAAAATTTGGCTACCCCTAGAGCTTGCAAAAAATCTTTGAGTTTGAAACCCTCATAGATCTGGCAAACGATGACCAAAATATGCAAAACAAAAGTCAATTCTGACTTTTTCTAGCGCTCTGAATCCAATGGTGAAGCTTGATTTGATCCAAGATGCCTCATAAATGAACTCAAGGAATGATACCCTCAAGGAATCCCGAATGAACTCTGTAATGATTTTCTCAAAAATCTGAGAAGGGGCTACAAATCAAGGCTCTGATACCATGTCCATCAATGCAAAAGAAAAATTCCTAAAAAAAAATAAAAAATGTTAGTGTAATTAATATTTAATTACACTTGCATAACTTTACTTAGGTAATATTTAGTTCTTAGGTTAATTATTCTCATCTTTATCTTGTTGAGCTATCTTGTTGCTCAAGATAAGATTAGGGTTATGCATCTTTGTTTTTATAAAGCAAATCATATCTTGTAATTATTAAATTCCTAAATAATATTATTTCCACATGTTTTTGCAAATCTTTGCTTTTTCTATTTTTCTTTTCTGTGGAAGGATTTTTTGGTTTACATTTCAAATCTTGGTTTCTAACATCGTATCAGAGCCTTGATTTGTAGTCCCTTGTCAATTTTTTTAGAAAATCATTGCAGAGTTCATTCTGGATTCCTTGAGGGTATCATGCCTTGAGTTAATCTATGCAAAATTTTGGATTAGATCGGGATTCACCATTAGATTCAGAATGCTGGAAAAGGTTAGGATTGGCTTTTCTTATGCATATTTTGGTCATCGTTTGCCAGATCTATGAGGGTTTCAAGCTAGGAGATTTTTTGCAAGTTCTGGAGGTAGCCAAATTTTCAGAGCAGTTTGAGCACAAATGGAGGTCACCATCGTGTTCGTAGTGGCCAAAAACCCTAAGAACTCCCTTTGTTTTGTCAATTTTTGAGCAGTTGGTCTGGAAGGAAAAAAAAATTGCCTGGGGGGTCATACGACCTCCCTAGCATGCATCCCAAGGCATGATTTTCAAAAAAATTCAAAAAAATATTAAAAAATTTGAATTTTTAAAAAATATTTATGCGCTCCCCACACAGAAGAGTGGCAGCCACCACCGCGCCACCAGCGGCCATCGTGTGGTGCCCCCATTCCACCATCTGTCCTTCGCTCAGCCCCCGCAGGCCCCCTGTGCACAGGTCGCGGTCATATGGGGGACCAGGCGCTATGCGCCCAGCCCCCGATCGACCTCTAGTACCAGCCTGCGGTCGTATGGAGGACCAAGGGATCGGCCCCCAACACCCAATCTGCCAGCCCCTGGTTGCCCATAGGACCAGGGGTTTTTTTTTTTTAAGCCCCGAGGGCTGCCCTGCAAGCCTTATTGGCCATTTTGGAGCAACTTTCATGAAATCAGGTGTATTTTTTGCGTACGATGTCCGTTTTTCACAAACAAGATACCGTTGGAAAGATGATTCTGATGCTGATCTAGTGGTGTAGGTTTTTTTTACTAGATTTTTCTCTAGATTTATTTTGCAGGTATTTGAAATCAGATGTTGTAGTTTTCACTCTGGAGGACATATCTTTTGACTCGGTGATCATTTTTTCGTCATTCTTCTGACATTGGAAAGATCGTTCAGTCCTCTACATAGATCTGAGGAATATTTTTATTTTATATTTGTGAATGTTTGCATTCTCTCCTTTTACAGTCGTTGGGTTATTGTAATAAATGAAATGAGATAAAGTTCCATCAAGGGGGTTTCTTGCATAATAATCTGATTAGCTTGTGCATGCACTTTGATCTTCATCTTGTTTTGATGGAAACTCGTATGGGTTATCTAGTTTCCTAGTTTCTTTTGGCCACTTTCTTGTCTTCGCTTGACACATATCAAATTCACATCGGTGTACACTTCAGTTGAGAGTTTATGTTTCTTGATCCGCATTGGTTCAGATCTTTCTCAGTTTGAGGGCCATGTTTGTATGGTTAATGTTCCAGAGTCTTTGTGGTACTCCTTCTCATGGAATATTTTTAGTCTCAGTTTGGCATCGGCATCGAGATACATAGTTTCCAGATTATGTCATCATTTCATCTACTGTTGCTTCATAGATTCTAGGGTTGTTCTAGTTTGTGAGTTTTCCAATGTTTCGTGGCATCAGGTCTACTATCGCATTATTATGATTCCATTTTTGGTTTCTTGTAAATAGAAGTATCTTTCCTTGCTTGTCAAATTTTGGTTCCAGTGTTACTCCATAGTGTTCTTCCAGTGCTTCTTTGCAACAGTCATCTCATTGTAGGGGGGTTTTGTCCCATTGGGTTTTCCTTCTCTACCTCATCATTGCATTTGTACATCGGTACCTGATTAGGCCTTGTTGTTGGGACCCATTCATGTTTTCTTGCATTCATCTTAATTTTAGGTGCATGCTTTGTTAGTCTCACTAAGTTACGCTTATGGGGGGGTGTTAGTGTAATTAATATTTAATTAAACTTGCATAACTTTACTTAGGTAATATTTAATTCCTAGGTTAATTATTCTCATCCTTATCTTGTTGAGCTATCTTGTTGCTCAAGATAAGATTAGGGTTATGCATCTTTTCTTTTATAAATCAAATCATATCTTGTAATTATTAAATTCCTGAATAATATTATTTGCACATCTTTTTGCAAATCTCTGTTTTTCTTTTTTTCTCTTCTGTGGAAGGTTTTTTTGGTTTGCATTTTAGATCTTGGTTTCTAACATTGTAGAAGTTGATAAAGCCAACTTGAGAGACCCTGAAGATCACCTACATGCAAATAACCCGTTACAGAAAGGAAGAGATGGAGACAAAAAAGTAAGGATGCTCTGCAAGCTTCAAGAGAGATTGCGTTAACTGAATTGAAATAATTACAAATATCAATCCTTAAAAGGAGATCATGCAAAACCTAAAAGTAACCCTAATAGGTAGACATTTAATAATTAATATAATTATTAGATTTCATAATATGAAAACTAAAGTGCAATCTTAAGAGAGAAATAAAGGTAACTTAATTAACATAATTAAGTTAAAACCTTTACTCTAACACCCCCCCTTAAGATGAGCAAGAGTGCAGTTACAAACATGTGCAAGAAAGCAAAGGTAACTACAATTCATGGAAGCAAATGAGGGTCCCAACAACTAGGCCTGATGAGGTACCCGAATACAACCAAATCTCTGTAAAGTGGAGAAATAGAGGAAACGTCATGGGAAAAACTCTACTCCAAAAATAGATGAAAGACATGAAGAACATCACTGAAGCAGAAGAAGCTGCAAAAAACTGTCAAAAGATGATTGCTATGGTGCTAAAGAACCTCCTCTAAAGATAGGATGATTAGGATCAAGAAGACAACAATCTGCATGAGTGCCCCAAATGACACTACTCGAATCAGATGGCAAACAAAGGAAAACACCAGGAATGAAGATACAAATGGCACATGAATTTGTACAAGTGACCCCAACAACACTACTCAACTGATGAAAGTCAAAAATACAGGTGCCAATAGTCTGAAGAACACTGATCAACTGAGAATGGAAGATTCCTTCCAAGGAAAAAAAAATGAAGCATTAGCATGAATATTATAATACCCCCCATAATGCTGACTGGGAGAGCCTGAAAAATCTACTAAAATATTGTGTAACACCATGTAGTGCATGAAGGAGAAGAAACAACATCTGAAAGTGCACAAGAAAGCACCTGCAACTGAAAAAGTGGTGTGCAAAAAAAAGCACACATGCATGAGGTTGGAATCATATGGTTCCATTGCCGTCGTGGAGGGACACTCACCGGACAAAGGTGTGATGGAAAAAACAAAGGCACTACACAACCCCCCCATGGCACTTTATAATACAGTGCGAGTACAAAATATGGCAAAACCTTATGTGCAAAAATCCCCAAAATACATGTACAATAGTGTGGCACTTTATCTCAGTGTGTTTACATAGAAAATATTGCTTACAAATGATGCTCAAAATGTCATAAAAAGACACAAGGCTGGAAATACATGAAGAACAAACAAAAATGAAACATCCCATACAAACAAGAAGTTCCCAAGAGCTAATATGTCCAAATAATTCACCAGAGTGTGAAAACACATAAAACTGAATGAAATATACCTTGAGTGAAATCTACAAAAATTGCATGGATGGAACTGAAGAGCTCTAAAATACAGTTCCAACGCCGCTGAGATCACGAAAAATGGAGAAATTGGTCAAAAGTTACGAGCTCGAGACTGAAAACAGCTCCTCTGACTTCAACTAGCTATAGAATGCACCAACAGAAAAATGAAGTGATGAGACCCACACCACTAGAAATTTTAAGGAATCAACTTTCCAACGATATCTCATTTGCCAAAAAATGATATCGTATGCCCAAATTACGACCTCTGGAAGAAAATAGCTCCAAAGGGGGAAAAAAACTAGTGCAACATTAATTTTGACGGTCATACGACCATCGCAGCAAAAATTCGGGCTTAAATTTGATGTCCAAACGGCCATCACCGCAAAAGCACAATTGGGCTTATTTTTAAAAAAATGTTTTTTTAATATAAAAAAAATAATTAAAAAAAAATTTACATGCAATAATAATTTTTTTTTTTTAAATTAATAAAAAAATAAGGGGTTGCATGGGGGTCGCCGCCTGCCAAAGTGGCACGGTAGTACCCTCCCACTTGGGGTGCAAGTACCTCTGCACAGGCCTACGTAGGTACGGACCTACGCAGTACTGTGCAAGGGTACCCCCTTATATTTTAAAACCTTTTTAAAAACTTTTTAAAACATATTTCAAAAGCTTTTTTTTTGAGAAATATTAAAGCTTTAAGAAAAAGTTTACAGTGAAAAACTCTGAAATTTTTCTTAGAGAAAAAATTGAAATTTTTTTTTTTTTGATGAAATTTTGCCTTGGAAATCGTGCCCTAAGGTCATACGGCCTTGGGCCAAATTTGTTTTGCCTCCCTGATCAACTGTGGCCAAATTGGACGAATGAATAGTCAATTTTGGGGTTTTCAACTGTTGTGGACTCAATGGCGAGGTCCATTTGGACTCAAAAAGTTCTGATATAATAGGTATGTCCTAGATCAAAAGAGACAAACCCCAAACCCTTGAAGCTCCAAAAATACTTCAAAACACGAACAAGAAGCAACAGGAAAAGAAAGCTATGATACCATGTTAGAAACCAAGATCTGAAATGCAAACCAAAAAATAACCTTCTACAAAGAGAGAAAAAAAAAGTAGAGAGATTGCAAAAAGATGTGCAAATTGATATATTCGAAGTACAAGTAATTACAAGATATGATTTTCTTTATAAAAGAAAAGATGCATAACCTTAATCTTATCTTGAGCAACAAGATAGCTCAATAAGATAAGAATGAGAATAATTAACCTAGGAATTAAATATTACCTAAGTAAAGTTATGCAAGTGTAATTAAATATTAATTACACTAACATCCCCCATAAGTGCAACATAGGGAGACTAACAAAGCATGCACCTAAAACTAAGATGAATGCAAGAAAGCATCAATGGGTCCTGAAAACAAGGCTTGATTAGGTACCCATGTACAAATGCAATGATGATGTAGAGAAGGAAAACCCAGTGGGACAAAACCCCCTTATAATGAGATGATTGCTGCAAAGAAGCACTGGAAGAACACTGTGGAGTAACACTAGAACTGAAATCTGACAAGCAAGGAAAGATGCTTTTGTCTACAAGAAACCAAAAATGGAATCATAATAATGTGACAGCAGACCTGATGCCACAAAACACTAGAAAAATCACAAACTGGAACAACCCTGGAATCTATGAAGCAACAGTAGATGAAATGATGACATAATCTAGAAACAATGTATCTCGATGTCGATGCCATACTGAGACTAAAACTCTTTCATGGGAAGGAGTACCATAAAGACTTTGGAACATTAACCATAAAAACATTGCCCTCAAACTGAGAAGGATCTGAACCAATGTGGATCAAGAAACATAAACTCTCAACTGAAGTGTGAACTGATGTGAATATGATATGTGTCAAGTGAAGACAAGAAAGCGGCCAAAAGAAACTAGGAAACCAAATAACCCATACAAGTTGCCATCAAAACAAGATGAAGATCAAAGTGCATGCACACTGTAATCAGATTATTATGCAAGAAAACCCCCCTGATGGAACTTTATCTCAATTCATTTATTAAAATAACCCAACGATTGTAAAAGGAGAGAATGCAAACATGAATAAATAGAAAGTAAAAATAGACACCAGATCTATGTAGAGGACTGAACTAGCTTTCCAACCCCACAAGAATGACGAAAAAAGAATCATCGAGTCAAAAGATATGCCCTCTGGAGTGAAAACTACAACATTTGAGTTCAAAGACCTGAAAAATAAATCTAGAGAAAAATATGGAAAATAAAACCTACACCACTAGATCTGCATCGAAATCAGCTTTCCAACAGTATCTCATTTGCAAAAAACGGACATCGTACACAAAAAATACACTCAATTTCATGAAATTTGCTCCAAAATGGCCAATAAGGCCTGCAGGGCAGCCCTAGGGGCTTAAAAAAAAAATCCCCTAGTCCTGTGGACTACCAAGGGCTGGCAGACTGGGTGCTAGGGGCGGCTAGATGGTGGTGGGGTTGTTTTATATGGGTGGTGCCCAAAATCAAAAGAATTTTTTGACTTTTTTTTTTTTTTGAAATTTTTACCTTAGGAAGCGAGTTGGGGAGGTCGTACGACCTCTCTGGCTAATTTTTTTTGCCTCTTTTTCAACTTTCACTGAAATCATCAAAACAAAAGGCGTTTCTGGCATTTTTGGACACTCTGATCATGATGACGACGTCCGTTTGGCCCAAAAATGCATAGAAAAATTGTGTACCCCCATATCCACAAAAAAATACCTGACTTCAAACCCTTACATAGAAAAAGATGCTATGAGAGAATATCTTCAAATCACGAACATGCAGCAACAGGTTTGGAGCTCTGATACCATGTAGAATTTGAAAAACCAACTTCATAGTCCCCAAGAATCACCTGCAAGCAATCACCTATCGCATGCAACAAATATTCAGAACAAAAAGAAGAGATGTTCTATAAACCCTCAGAGCAAATGTGTGCTAGCAAAAACTAGAATAATAATTATTGAAAGTAATTGTTTTACAAAAATACAAAAACCTTCAAAAAGGAAATCAAGCAATAAAGTAAGAAAAAACAACCCTAATCTTATCTTGAGCAAAAAGACAGCTCAACAAGATAAGGATAAGAATTAACCTAGGAAATAAAATATGCCTAAGTAAACTTATGCTCAAGTGTAATTAAATAATTAATTACACCAACACCCCCCCATAAGTGAAACTTAGGGAGAAGCAAATTATTATGCAAAGATGAGTCTCGACAACAAGGCGTGATCAGGTACTCATTTACAAATGCAATGCAAACTAAATCAAACGGGGTAAAGGAGAAAACCACATGGGAACAAAACTCCTCCCCAAAATAGAATGCAAACTAACTAAGTGATGAAATATGGAGGATTCCATAAGACCCCCCAAGGACACCATCCATCACAAAGATACATGAAAGAATCCCCCCATAAGAGAGGAAGAAAGAGACTACAGATCCCCCCCAGAATTAAGTAACTCCAAAAGAACTAAAGAAACTGCATCTCTTGAAAGAAGTGAGAGGGAAGAGGCCGAATGAATGCAATCTCTGAAGGTGGAATAGGTGTAGCCCGAGATGTCTCCACAAAAGTAGGTGTGACCTCAACAATGAAGAAGTCAAAGTAGGTGAAGATTGAATAGAAACCTCCAGAGATGGATGATCAACAGGATCCTACTGCACTGAATAATAATATTTAATTCCTGAATAATAATTATTTGCACATCTTTTGCAAAGCTTTTCCTTTTCTGGTTTTCTCTTCTGTGGAAGGCTTTTTTTGGTTTGCATTTTAGATCTTGGTTTCTAACATGGTATCAGAGCCTTGATTTGCAGCCCCTTCTCAGATTTTTGAGAAAATCATTGCAGTGTCCGTTCATGATTCCTCAAGGGTATCATGCCTTGAGTTCATTTATGAGGTGTTTTGGATTAAATCAGGCTTCACCATTGGATTCAAAGCGCAGGAAAAAGTCAGGATTGAATTTTATTTTGCAGATTTTGGTCATTTTTTTCCAAATCTATGAGGGTTTCAAGCTTAGATATTTTTTGCAAGTTCTAGAGGTAGCCAAATTTTCAAAGTAGTTTGAGCACAAACGAAGGTCACCATCGCGTTCGCAGCAGCCAAAAACCCTAAAAATGCCCTTCATTTCATCAATTTTTGAGCAGTTGGTCTGGAAGGAAAAAAAATTCTAGGACATCGTACGGCCTCCCTAGCACACATCCCAAGGCACGAAAATAAATAATTTTTTTAAAAAATGTGTTTTTTTGGCAGCAGAGCTGGCGCCTACAGTTTAAAGAAATTTCGCTGCCCGACTACCACCGGGCAGCCGCCAACTTGCCATCGCCACCGCCCTCCTCCACCGGTCAGCCCGCCAACCCCCATAGACTCCCTCTGCTCCACCCCGATCATATGGAGGACCGAGGGCTTGTGCCCAACTCGACCTCCCAGCAGCAGAATATTCCGCTGTACCAGAATATTCTGGCGTTCGAAAGAATATTCTGACGTTCGCGAAATATACCAGCAATCGAAATTTTTTTCTAATAGGGTTCCTTTTTTGCCCCAATGGCCCCCAAGCCGTCAAATTTACACTCGTGAAGTGCTGACGTCAGCATACGACCGGCCCTCTTTGCCCCCTCCTAACCCCAGTTTGCCTTCAAGGAGCAGTTTTTTTTCTTTTTGCAATAACTTGGGCATACGGTATCGAAATCGGGCAAACAAGATATCGCCGAAAAGCTGGTTCCGAGAAATTTCTAGTGGTGTAGTTTATTTTTCATTATTTTTCTATTTAGCTGAATTTATCTCTGTTTGAAGTCAGATGTTCATTTATGGCTTTCGATCTCATAACTTTTTTCCACGATCTCTGATTTTTTCCATCTTTGCGGCCTTGGAAAGGTATTGAGGAGCTTTATTTTTCTGTCCATGTACTTTTTTCTGTATCTATTCTAGGTTTATCATTATTCCATATTTGTCCTAATAGGTGTTTTGGAGATTACTTGGATGTTTTGGAAATTGGAAAGGTGAAACTTGAATATTTGCACTTCATTTCAGTACGACATTATCTTATTTTTTGTTTATGCATGTTAGCATTCTCTACTTTTACAATCATTGGGTTATTGTAATAAATGAAATGAGATAAAGTTCCATCAAGGGGGGTTTCTTGCATAATAATCTGATTAGAGTGTGCATGCACTTTGATCTCCATCTTGTTTTGATGGAAACTCACATGGGTTATCTGGTTTCTTAGTTTCTTTTGGCCACATTTTTGTCTTAGCTTGACACATATTAGATTCACATCAGTTCACACTTCAGTTGAGAGATTATGGTTATTGATCCGCATTGGTTCAGATCCTTCTCAATTTGAGGGCCATGTTTTTATGGTTAATGTTCCAAAGTCTTTATGGTACTCATTCCTATGGAAGAGTTTTAGTCATAGTTTGGCATCGGCATCGAGATACACAGTTTCTAGATTCTATCATCATTTCATCTACTGTTGCTTCATAGATTATAGGGTTGTTCCAATTTGTGAGTTTTCTAGTGTTATGTGACATCGGGTCTGCTGTCACATTATTATGATTCCATTTTTGGTTTCTTGTAGAAAAAAGTATCTTTCCTTGCTTTTCAGACTGCGGTTCCAGTGTTACTCCACAATGTTCTTCTAGTGCTTCTTTGCAGCAGTCATCTCATTGTAGGGGGGTTTTGTCCCATTGGGTTTTCCTTCTCTACCTCATCATTGCATTTGTACATGGGTACCTGATCAGGCCTTGTTGTCAGGACGCATTCATGCTTTCTTGAATTCATCTTAGTTTTAGGTGCATGCTTTGCTAATCTCCCTAAGTTGCACTTATGGGGGGTGTTAGTGTAATTAATATTTAATTACACTTGCATAACTTTACATGGGTAATATTTAATTCCTAGGTTAATTATTCTCATCCTTATCTTGTTGAGCTATCTTGTTGCTCAAGATAAGATTAGGGTTATGCATCTTTTCTTTTATAAAGAAAATCATATATTGTAATTATTAAATTCTTGAATAATATTATTTGCACATCTTTTTGCAAATCTCTTCTTTTTCTGTTTTTCTCTTCTATGGAAGGCTTTTCTGGTTTGTATTTCAGATCTTGGTTTCTCATTGGGTGTAGTGCAAGACTCAATATAAAAAATAAGGTAAAATGAAAGAGATAGAAATAATTTACCATAAGCTTCATCACATCTATTAAACCACTTTCTCTTTTCAGTAGGACCTTTAGGTTCAATTTCTGTACCCATGGTTACCCTATACAACCCTTTGTGTTTCAAATGAATCTCCATTTTTTTTCCAACCAAAATAGTTGAATGGAGTAAGGAGTGCAATATTATGTGTATCCATGATAGAAAACAAGAATATATACTCTCAAAGAAAAAAAATTCCCCTTTGATCTAAAAAAATCCTGATTGCACACTTTCCAAGAAAATAACCCAAAAAATAAAGGTTGAGTTCTGATAAAAAAATTAGATACCTAGAGAAGATTCTACAAAAATTAGGTCTAAAATCTTAGAAGAGGTCAGAACCAGCTTTCCAAAACCTATATTTTTTCAAAAACTGATAAATGAGGCAAAAGATAGTGCCCGGAACCAGCTTTCCAACCCCTTTTTATTTGTGAAAAACAGAGTTGAAATGCCAAAGATATACCTGATTTCGTAAAAGTGCTCCAATCTACTCAATATGGCCTCCAGAGCCCTCAGGGGCTAAAAAAAATAGGGCCCCTAGTTGCATGCAGGACCAGGGGGCTGGTAGTCTGGCTCTTGGGGTGGAGCCCCTGGTCACCCATGTGACCAGGGTGGGAGCTGCGGATCGGGTGGGGGCTAGCTCGGGGCTCTCGGTCGCCGATGTGACCGCCCATTGGTGTTTCGGGGGCTGGAGCTTGTGAGCGGCGTTGCGGAGGGCGGTGGCAGTGTGGTGGTGCAGCGGTGGCCGCTGGGCAGCGGTCCAATGGCGCTAGCCTTTTTAACTAGCCGTAGTTTTTTTCAACCACTTTTTTTGATTTATTATTATTATTATTATTATTATTTTGAAATTTTGCCTCGTAAACTATGCCCTAGGGCCATACGGCCTTGGGGAAATTTTTTTTTGCCTTTTTTTCAACTTTCACTTAAATCAATGAAACAAAAGGTGTTTCTGGGGTTTTTGGACGCTCTGATCACGATGGCGACATCCGTTTTGCCCAAAAATGCACAAAAAAATTGTGTACCCCTAGATCCACAAAAAAATAGTCTGGCTTCAAACCCTTGCATAGAAAAAGATGTTGTGAGAGAATATCTTTAAAACATGAACATGCAGCAATAGGTCTGGAGCTCTGATACCATGTAGAAGTTGAAAAACCAACTTCACAGTCCCCAAGAATCACCTACAAGCAATCACCTATCACATGCAACAAATATTCAGAACAAAAAAGGAGAGATGTTCTGTAAACCCTTAGAGCAATTTTGTGCAATCAAAAACTAGAATAATGATTATCAAAAAGTAATTGCTTTATTCCTTTATTGCCTTTTTGAAGGCTTTTGTATTATTTGTAAAAAAATTACTTTTCAATAATCATTATTCTGGTTTTTGCTTGCACAAACTTGCTCTGAGGGTTTACAGAACATCTCTCCTTTTTTGTTTTGAATATCTATTGCATGTGATAGGTGATTGTTTGCAGGTGATTCTTGGGGACTGTGAATTACTGTAGAAGTTGAAAAACCAACTTCACAGTCCCCAAGAATCACCTGCAAGCAATCGCCTATCGCATGCAACATATATTCAGAACAAAAAGAAGAGATGTTTTGTAAACCCTTAGAGAAAATGTGTGCTAGCAAAAACCAGAATAATAATTATTGAAAGTAATTGTTTTACAAATAATACAAAAGCCTTCAAAAAGGAAATCAAGCAATAAAGCAAGAAAAAACAACCCTAATCTTATCTTGAGCAAAAAGATAGCTCAACAAGATAAGGATAAGAATTAACCTAGGAAATAAAATATGCCTAAGTAAACTTATGCTAAAGTGTAATTAAATAATTAATTACACCAACACCCCCCCCATAAGTGCAACTTAGGGAGAAGCAAATTATTATGCAAAGACGAGTCCCGACAACAAGGCATGATCAAGTACTCATTTACAAATGCAATGCAAACTAAATCAAATGGGGTAAAGGAGAAAACCACATGGGAACAAAACTCCTCCCCAAAATAGAATGCAAACTAAGTGATGAAAGATGGAGGACTCCATAAGACCCCCCAAGGACACCATCCATCACAAAGATACATTAAAGAATCCCCCCATAAGAGAGGAAGAAAGAGACCACAGATCCCCCCCAGAATGAAGTAACTCCAAAAGAACTAAAGAAACTGCATCTCTTAAAAGAAGTGAGAGGGAAGAGGCCGAATGAATGCAATCTTTGAAATGCAATTAAATGCCACCAATGCAAAAGAAAGCTTCAAGAGTGACCTACAAAGTATATTCATATGTTGGTCCCAATCAAATCTCCATATCCACTCATCATTACTCATCATCCCAAGTTTGGAAAATAAAAGGTTCCAAACTATCAACCCATCCATTTGAATATCATATCCCTCAACGCATTTCGCCATCCAAGATATCCAAATCTCGCATTAACCATGCATTGGAAACAACTCTTTATCATAAGGATTCTAAGGGAACTCTATCATGATGTCCACATCCAGGTAAGGTTAACTCTGATATCAACAAGGAATATAAGAATTATCAAGGGTTACATTCAAGCACTCATATCCTAGCAAAACAACTCCTCCAAGCAAGATATCTTTGGCACGTCATGACAACAATGACAACCAAATTGGCACCAGCAGTTCCCACATCAACACCACCAGGTGGTTCAACATGAGAAAAAAAGTGCCACCATAATGAAAACCTGGTAACAAGTGTTTTGTGATATCAAAAATCAATAAAAAAATCAAGAAAAATAGTCCAAAGAAAAATTGTCCTCCAGTGACAACCACTATGATGGTGCTTTGGACAAGTACCATGATGAAAACCTAGAAAATAGGCATCATGTGTAGAATCGAGCGTCAACATGCACCATTTCAGGGGGGATCATCTCAGTTGATCCATAATAAACTCAATCCATTTTTATCCCAATCCAACATATCTTGATCTTGACAAATGTTTGGTATACACTTTACACTTTCTAATGGAAAACATCTTGACATAGGTCACTATCATTGATCCTATCCTTCCCAACATTATCTGAGCCATGAGGCATTATCCAAAAGGACATACTCGATCCAAAAATATTATCTTATCACAAGATAATCTATCATTTCTAGACATTAGGGGCAAGTCCTTACATCTTGCTTCATAATAAATCTTGATCTATGTCTTCTAGCTTACGTTATGATCTAGGCATTGTCCAAACAACAAGGTGTGCCCCATGGTACCCTTCCCATTTTGTTCCAACAACAAGGTATACCACCAATGCACTATCAGGGTAACCTTCAAAATAGTTTGCCCCAACAACAAGGTATCCCACCAATGCACTATCAAGGTAACCTTTGAAACAGTTCATCCCAACAACAAGGTATACCACCAATGCACTACCAAGGTAACCTTCAAAGATACAAATAATAGGGATTATTCCTTCACTCAAAAATTCTAAGATATCAATAATTTCTTGAACCTCATGGCTAGTTCAAGTAAGCTTTTCCGCAACATATCCTCTAGAAAAAAACATAGTGAAATATCAATCCAAGTTTTCAATATCTTAGCACTATCATGGAAACCTTCAAAACAGTTCATCCCGACAACAAGGTGTACCACCAACACACTATCAAGGTAACCTTCAAAGATACCAACAACATGGATTATTCCTTCACTCATACATCTATGATATCAATAGTTACTTGGGACTTACAGATAGTTCAAGTAAGCTTTTCCGCAACATATCCTCTAGAAAAACAAAGTGAAATATCAATCCTAGTTGTCAACATCTTACACCCTAGGCAAGATTGTAAAAATCCAAAAACAATGGAAAAAAAGATATAAAAAAATAAAAATAAAAAAGCAAGAAAAATAGTAAAGAGAAATAAAATGTTCTTTGAGTGAAAATCACTTTGTGGCACTCCTAGAATAGGTACCGTAGTGAAAACCTAGCAAATAGGTGCTATGTTTGAATAAAACTTGCATCATTATCTATCAATACTATCCACAACATCCACCCATCCATTTTTCTACAACAAAACATGTATCCAACCATGGCTTGTTATTGATTGAAGAAAGTCTTCTTGTCTCCAACTGGGGACAATTTCCTGAAGCAAGTCATTGATAAGATCTTTGAGCATCCTATCATGGTCAGAAAACAACAAAAATAAAAAAACATCAAAAAACAACAAAAATAAAAAATAGAAGAAAACATCAAAAATAAAACATCATTGTATTATTCCTTCACTCAAAATAGTCTAAGATATCAACATTTGCTTGAACCCCATAGCTAGTTCAAGTAGATTTCTTGCAACTTATCCTTTGCACACAGAAGTGGAATATCAATCCAAGTATTGTTTATCCCAAAAATAGTTTATGCTTTGAGTCAAACGGTTGAACTATGTGGTCTTCGCGTGTACAAAATAGGAAAGGCTTAATAGCCTCTGAGACCCTAGGTCAATCCCCTTAGGTTTCTAACATGCTTTATTTCAACTTAGTCAAAAATACAAAATAAAAAAAAATAGTCAAAAAAACACAAAATCCAAAAAAAAACCAGAAATATAGAAAAGGTAAAAAACATTAAGAAAAAAAAAAGTGAGCTATGAGCCTTTGCATGTACAAGATAGGCAAGGCTTATCTTTGATGAGCCCCTAAGGCCCTACGTTAGTCTCTTGAAAACAAAAAATACATCATCATAAAACTCAGAAAATCAAAAAGTCTTATCTCCATCATGACAATACACAATAGACTTTTCATCCATAATAAGCTGACTGTCATCACTCACACGTTTGACAAAATAGAAAAATAAACAAAGAAAACAACAAGAAGCTAGAACTTTCAAGAAAAACAATCACATAGATTGCATTACAAACAGACATAAACAAATTCTAGATTATTACCTACATATTGTTTGACAACATACCAGCCACATCTTGAGATATGCCTTAACGGATTTGTTCCTATGATAGACATGATCAACATTGGATAATAGACCCACCCCAAACAGATATGGCAAGTGATATAACAACATTGTTTTATCTTTTTGTAGTCTTATTTTTATGATTTATTTTATTGAATCATTCCCAGGATCTCTCAAGGATGTCCATAAAGATTTAGAGAAGAAGGAATGGGGGAAATTGAGCATCATTTCAATTTTTTCATTTGTACGATATTTTTGTAATATTACCATGGCGACTAATTGATTTATTGAGTGTATGAAAGTTGTATTAAAATAGTTCGTGAAGTAGTTGCATGTTAGGTGTTCTATACCTCTCTGTGTGGTTGGTCCAAAATGTTTTTAATGCAACCCAACCCTATACTTTAAACAAAGTTTTTGTATGTTTGGTATGAACAAATATACTATTTTTTTGTTGAGTCAAATTCCACGCAATGGATACAAGGTCACCTTGGTTAGTAATACACTGGTGCATCGTATTTTTTTCTACATCAAACAAGATTGTTCAAAACTACAAAGTCTCCAAGCAAATCGAAATCAATACTCATCACTACTAGCAACATCAAATTTCTATCCATCATCATAATATTTGTTCTAACTAACATCCACCCTACATAGCAATATCATTAGTACCATATCCATCCTGCATCCATAGTGTCATCAATACATTTCATGATGATAATAAACCAATAAAAACATCATGTATCATGAATGGGGCATACATCCAACACATAGCATACATCATCATACATTGACAGGGTGATCCCACAAAGCTAGTTTACAATTTTTATGAGATTCTGAATTTTGCTGAACTCACATATTTTTAGAAAATATAATGATTTAAGCCTAAAAAAGTTCCATTTAAAGCATTCCAATTGAATATGGTTTGATCAAACTACCTTATATCAAACCCCCTTGGATAGAACCTCGGTAGTTTTAAACCATACCTATAATGGAGTCTCCTTTCCATCTATCAAAATGTTGATAAAAAACCACTTTTGATTTACCTTTTGGGGGATCAAATGAATTCATTTTAAATTTATTTTTTGTAAGTATATATTCCTTATTATAACCTTCCCAAAAAGTATAATTTTAAATAAATTTAATTTAATTATTATATTTATTTTTTATTTCTTGTGAATGTAGGTTTTTCACTAAAAATCAAGCTATATGTTCTACACATGTGGAAAAATAGAAGCTTGTAAAAAAATAAAATAAAACATGTGCACCAAATATTGAAGTCCTTGATCCAACAAGAAAAAATTGAATTTCGATACAAACAAAAAAAATTGTGTTATATAGTCCGCCTATTTTTGAATGCTAATTGGTTTGACTTCGAAACTTGATTAAGGAAAAAATATTCAATAAAAAACTATGAAACCAATTTGAAGCACTACATATCATAGTTACAAATCTAAATTTGAAAAAAATAAAATTTTATCCTTCATGGAAAAAAATTTATGTCTTATATGGTGAGCATCACTTCTTAAAAATGGTGTTTACTGCAAAAACTAGTTTTCGAAGGAGATGGAAAAGAAGTGCAACTGATTCAAAAAAAATTGAAAAAAATATATTTAGAATATACAAAAAAATGGTCACAGATCACTATTTTGCATCATCTTCAAATTCCTCACGGTTTAGCCACTATAGGCGCCCAAAAGTGAATATTTAGTTAGAAAAAATCAGTTTAGTGTCCAATTTGGCCAAAAATTGTAAACCAGTATTGTGGGATCACAAATCATCTTCACATAAACATAATGAAGTTGAATCAAAGAAGGTATATCTCATATATATCATCATCAAAAAAGGGAGTACATCATCATTAGTGAAACAAGTATGATAGGGTAAATACAAAATCATAACATATATACGAGGCCTCAACCAAGCCAATGAATATATATACAAAATGTATGTCTACAATATGTCTTGAAGCAATAAACAACATTAATATCAAGTACAAAATGTAAGACCTCAACAAAACCCTATGAACCACCAAAGGGATCTGGTTGTCTCGCAGACTGATCACTTTCCCCACCATCACCACCACCATCTCTCACAACACTAGGCTCTCCAAACTGTGGATGTCGAGTAGTCCTAGGAACAATAACATCATATAAAGTTTGATAATAGGTGGAAATTTGTAAATATTGATCCTGCTCTGCTATGAAACTATCACACTCTACCCTGAGAGTATCTCTCTCTACTATAAGCAACTGCACCTGAGCCTTAGCAGCATTTCTTCAACCGCTCTCACTATCTCACTCATCCCTCAAAATTTGTACCTAATTCTCCACAACCTTTCATCACACTATCTCTACATCTCTAGCAGCAGTCATCTAAGCTAATAGTATATCTACATCCCTAGGCAATGAAGGAGAACCTAGAACCTGTATGTGACCCTGTGCCTAAGGCATGTGATCATCTTGACCACCCTATGCCCCATAATGTTAGGCCCTATCCAAATGCTCTATAAGAACCTCAATTTATTGTCACTCCCCATGATGACCTGTAATACCTACTCTTCCCAAAGTGGGATCACCCCCAGGATCGGTGAGTCTCAATGGCCTACATCGTGCCCACTACTCATCATAATCAAGCAAAGTACCTAGATATGCTAAACCAACCATCCAACCCAAACCAACTGGGGTAGGTTCTCTAAACTCAGCAACAACAATATATATATATCTTCCTGGAGAGACCATACATGAACCTCCCTAATGGTCTGACTAAACCGAGCCTCATGAGCATCAGGAACCTGACCCTATCTCTCTCCTAATTGGCTACATACTCTATCTGGTTAGTAACGCTCTAGCACAAAATAAGAATTACCAATCAACCAATGAGTATGTAGATAGTAAAAAATATGATCTTAATCCTCTAGCCATGCCTCACAACCTATATAAGGTCTCCATACAAAATCTAGCATCTCATCAAAAACTCAGCGCCAATAAGGATTATGGAATAGTCAAGGCAGTTTGGTAGTAGTTGGGACATCAATGAGTAGTTTGATCTTTCTAATGGAAATGTAGAAGCATCTAGGGGAAATTCAACTTGTTCCACAAATATAGAATCCTCATCACCAACTAGAGCACATTTCAACAAGCTGAATAGACTAAGTCAAACAAGGAAGCTTCTTTGCCATGCAAAGTAGGTTGGCCCAATTTTTAGCCTTCTAACTTAGTCAAAAATATTTCATATATGCTCTCTTATGGTTGAGATTAGATATAGGACCCCCAAGCTATAATTTTAACTTAGCTCTTTCATATTTTTTAGTTGCTACAAGTAGAAAACAACTTTGTAACTCATATAGTTGTTAGTCACAACAACTAAGAACACTTTTGTAACACTTTTCAAACAAGAGGAGACATATTTCATACTTTTATATAAACATGTTAACACTTGAGATCTGTAAACACCAATTGTAAACCTTAGTTGTATCTAAGAACTAGAAGATAATGCATGCATGAAATGAAATATAATCACCTTGAACATGGACTCTTGATATGGTTGTTGCCCTCATACTTTGATTGCATAACCTTGATATTTCCTTGATATTTCTCTTGATATGGTATGTTGTCAATCTTGATATGATAGATGAAGGTATGTTTGAGCTATAGATAGGTAATGATATGCAAGATTTAGAAATATGAGTGACCTAGGTGGATGCAAAGAAGAAAGGAATGCAATGCATTGATTGGATGCAATCACAGCATATAAATGGCTTATAAAAAGTATTTGATATGGGAGGAAAGGATATGAAAGGCTGGCTATGGAAATGAATAGAATGGAAAGGCTATGAAGTGATCATTTTTGAGTTGTAGATAGAAAAGGATATGAAATATTTAGAAATATGAATGACCTAGGTGGCTACAAAGAAGAAAGGAATGCAACACATTGATTAGATGCAAGAAAAGCATATCAATGACTTATGAAATGTATTCAATATGGGAGGAAATGATATGAAAGTTGGATATGGAAATGAATGGAATGGAAAGGCTATGAAGTGATCATTTGTTTCATCATAGAGTGGAATGAATCCCCCTTTGTTATTAGTTATGTTTTTTGTAATCATCATAGGATGGACTGACTTGATACACACACACAAGAAAGACTCATGCCCCATTCCTCACTCTCCTTCATACACAACAAGGTGTAAAGATCCTTAGAATGTGACAAGAAAATAAAAGATATAAAAAGATAATGATATTGATGAAGACAAGAGAGAAGAGTTAATATAAAGCACAAATTTTCATGCATGAAATATGAAAATGATAAATATGCAAGATCATGATAATGAAAAATGCAAATGCTAATGCATATGATAAGGACCAGTGCACAAAATAGTTGTAGGATGGAAAACACAGTGGATTGTGACTCACTAAATCCCAATGTTTTAGAATGTTAAATATTTTATGGTTTGTTTAAATGTGTTGCTCATAACAATGATAATGCAATGATAAATAAGAATTTAAATGATAATGATAAACGAGATCTTATTCCTTAGTCAAGATGAAAAAAAAATGAGATATGGATGGATAAGGATCAATGATTTGGGTTAATGATAGGACATGTAAGGATACACCCTATATGGAGGATGAAGATAGATGGATAAAGATATGGAATACTATGGGTGCAGGGAACCAATGAGAAGGGAACCCAAAATATTTTCTCTCATAAAAAGGATAAATAGATGACCTATGGAGGACTCCAAATATGGCATATCAAAATAATAACATGCCCCCATGGTAAGAGGTATGACAAGTTATAAGGACAATGCATGGATATGGAAGATAAATGGATATGAAAGGAAACATGAGATGGACGACAAGTGATATGGAGGATGTAAGACACACATGGTATAAAGCATGCATTAGATACTTGTTCTTGCTATTTTTCCCCAATACTTTATGCAAGATCAAAGGAAGGTGGATGGATAAAGTGGATAGAATGGAATGTAAATGAAGGAATATGATGGATAAGTTAAAATAGGATAATCAATAATGTATTGTATGAATGGAAAAGTCTTCCCCCCAGTGTACAAGCAATGGTACGTGGATGGATGTGAAAGCTAGTGGATATGAATGGCCATGGAAATGGAAGTTGATGAAGGTGTATGGATATGAATGGAGGACTCAAGTGTCTCTTTACGGAAGATAGTACACCATAGACTAAATGTTCTTATAGACCATGGCTAACATGTTCCCACTTAAAGACATTGGTAGGAAAATTGGTAAAGATATTGGAATAGATAGGGGTAGGCAAAAAGGGGGTTAACGATTCATGCAAAGGATTGGATTAAAGGTAGGGAATGAGGGATGAAGGTTGGATGGAAGTATGGAGTGGAGTCATTATGAGGGAATGTGGGAAACAACAACATCGACACACACCTTGAAGGGTGGTGAAAGTTGAAGGATTGAGAGTGGGTTGATATAATAAACTTGGGCATATAAGGATCGAAAATGGATTTGGAGGACGAATAATGGAGGAATGGATGATGGTGGAACAATGGATTATTTTGTATTAGCAAGTTGGGATATCAATTTTGATTTTTTATTTGAATGCATGGAATTTTTCGCTTTCTTTGGAACCCACATTGTTTTCACGTTTGATTTTTCTTTATAGCCTTTTCATTTTTTCTTAATTGGGACCTTCCATTTTTTTGGAAATATTTTGCCTTTGATTTTGGAACATATTTTTCTTTATTTTGGCATGTCTTTTTAGTGAGACATGATGATATTTAGGTTTTTGTGGATTTTTCAATTTATGCATTTCTTGTTTGGTATCCCAATTGCTTGGATAGGCCATAGAGGGATTTTATGAAAAAAAAAGGATTTTGAAGTGGAAGGTATTGGAAGGAATTTAAGGGTATGTTCCTTTGTTTTTCTTGAAAGTGCACGTAAGGATATGCATTAGGAACATATGGTCTAAAGATGGATGGAAGGGTTGATGGATAAAGTCCAACAATAGATGGAAAAGATGATGTTGGAGGTCGACGTATTGATCTAAAGGGAGGCCTTTTGTGTTTGAAAGAGCTACCAACCTCTTGAAAAGGAGGTATGTTTCCAAGGCCATAAGAATTTAGATGTGTTTTAATATTAGGGTGTTTAGGTAAATGGAACTCATGAAGGAGGAGAAAACAAGATTTTATAAAGGTGGATGAACCAATATTATATGTTTGTGGTACATGAATGGGATCTTGTGAAAGTTTCGGATTATCATGTGATGTGAGGGAAATGCTTATACCTTAGGGGTCTTGACTTTATTAAATGGATGGAAAAATTTATTGAATGAACTTATGGACTACGATTATGGTATGGAGTTGACAGACTTGGATCATGAGATGGTATGGCATCGTGACATGGAATGGAATGATGAGATGGAATGGGATCATGAGAGGGAGTACTTTGATCTTCACATAAAGAGGGATCTATGATGGCATGCTTTGGATCAATGAGGTCAAGTGAGTGACATAGTTGAATTTCTATAGATGCTATGGAGGTGGAAAAACATGAAATGGATGAGGTGGATAAAAATGGGATGGATAAGGTGAAAGTGGGTGGAACTACAAGACTAGGACTACCATTTTTTTAGGGTGACTTTTGGTGTTCCTTTGGTGAAATGGGATGGATAGGTGTTGGTTGAACATGGAAGACATTTTAGTTTCCCTTGTCAATGGAGGAAAAGGATGACATGGAGGGTGACATGAGTTGGGTATAAGTTTCAATGGTATGAGTTGGAGAAATTTGAAAAGATGTTGAGGTATGAGATGTAAGATGGAGGATATGTTGGGCTCATCTTTATCCATGGTTTTAGGTAGGTTTATGGTTTTTCTTGCTTATTTAATATTTATATCTTCAATATCCCAACCCACTATGAAAGATCATACACACCTCCAAGCAAATATACATTCTAATCAACTATGGTCTTCAAACGTATCATTGGACATTTGATAAATTCACAAACACAAATAATATGTATGACAGTGAAATGGATTGCCGCAATGAGAAATTTTTCTTTTGTACACTATAACAATGTATTGAAGTCCACCTTCATATTGTAGGCTAGAAAACACTGTTGTGCAATTTTCACATGCACGCCCCATCGAAGGCAGGGACCCTCTCTTTTATTTTGCATCTCTGCCTCTTGGCTTGGTCAAATTTTGGTTTTGCTCTTCTTGGGAGGTTATTTTGGCATTAAGTCTAGACTGGGTTTGATGAGGACAATATTTTGAGGCTCTAGGGGAAATTTGTCTGTCTTGGAATTTGAAAATGGGGATTTTGAAGTGAATTTTCAATGTTATATGTAAATATTTTTTGCATCTATGGATAGAGGACGAAAAATTAGGCAGGGTTACTTTTTGAACTTTCTGAAAATTCCTTCTAGAAAAAAAAGTTATGAGGTTTAGGGGATTTCGACCTTGTAGGAAATCCGGGAAAATGTTCCCTCAGGATTTTTTTTAAAAGTGGGGCCTGCATATGAATCCATGCCCAAAATTTCTACAACTGGAAGGAGTTTCTGGAAGACATGTGAAGCTAATTTCATCATCCAAACAAAATTTTCATTAATGATAGGTTGGCATAATATTATTTTCTCATTGTTCCATGATGTAATTGCTTTTATGCAATTGGATGATGATGTACCATGAGCTCCCAAATTAAATGTAATAGCTTGATGCTTCTAGAAGTGCAATTAAAGCCATTGGATGAATTAAATCCTAGCCATTGATTCAAAATGTAATTTTCCATAAAAGGATAGTGCCTTCTCATTTGTAAGGGGGTAAGACTAGGTTAGAAGAGCTAATTAGAAGCCAAAATTGGCTAAGTTAGGAGTTAGACTATGCAAGATAGTAGTTGTAGGAGAGGAAAGAGACTGAAAATTGTTATGTAATGTTGGAGAAGTTAATGCAATTGGATTGTTGATTTGGAAAGATTTTTGTTACACTTTGACAGTTTATGGTTTCTTGTTCTTAATTCTCAATGTTAGATGTTAGATTTTAGTTCTTGTGCAATAATGGTAAAATGTCAATGATGTTGATCGATCTCTGGTCCATACTTTTAGCAATTTTTTGATTGTAATTTGCTGTGTAAAGTTAGTCTAGGCCTTATTTTATGCTAAGTTCAATTGTGGATGCTTGTTTACATTGTGCCAGTTATTGGGTATGTGAATGAATATTCAAAGTCTGAAAATATTTAGTTTCCTTAGAAGATTGCACCATTTTTGTGGAGTTGTAGGCTTGTCCTTGATCAAACAGAGATTGGTTTCATTGGGGATCTATCCATCTGCAACATTCATCATTTTTTTGATTGATCTTAGGAGTTAGTTTAGAGTTGAATCTCTCTAAAACCCTTATCTCTTTTGCCGTTTATTTTTGAATCCAAGTTAGTTTTAGGACTAAAAGCATCACCATATTGTTGCATCTGATGAAAGTATGCTTCCAACATTGTTCATTTGTAAGGCCCCTTGTGATTACCAACATTTTCACATTTATCACTGAGTTGTTTATGCATTGTCAAAACCTGACATTAGAGACCTTGGGGTTATCTCTTGAGGCTTGCTAATAGAGATTTACCTTTCAAGAGAGATATGATATTGTATCTTGTCTGAGTTGTTGTTGTGTAGAAAACATCATCAACAAACACAATGGGTTGTGACTCACTTCTCAATTCCTATTCTATAGAGTGTAAAAAAATAAAGTATTGAAGTTCACCTTCATATTTAATAACAACCCTTGGTTTGAGTAAACATTGCATTTGAATATCTCCATACGTTTGGAATAGAAAATGCACATAATAGTTGCAGGTTGGAAAACACAGAGGGTCTTTCCTCACTTCTCAATTCTTGTTGAATGCTCAAGGGTGTAGAGTTAGGGATGGAGTTGTAGTGTGGGGAATACGTAAAAGTAACTAGATGGAGGTGAGGGTTGACTAACTAAAAGGTTTGTTGCATGTAGAGGGTTATGGAAGAGTATGTAGGATTTAGGTTGTATAGCATGTAGTGTTTTCCAACATTCAATTATACATAGATAGTATGGTTGTAATGAAACTTTGTGTTTTTTAGACATTAAGAATTTAATGAAAGTCACCTATAGAATTTATAAAAACTCTTGGGTGGACTAAATTTTAGTTTTCAATATCATTATATGATGGTAAAAGAAAATGCACTAAATAATTGTAGGTTGGAAAACATAGTGTGGGATGTCAATAGATGCTTTTATAAATCTTGCATTTCCTTTTGATGGGAAGCAAGTTGAGGAACACATGATTGTGATGTTCATCTGTCGTTAACGCTTTGAGTTTACAAATTTGTAGCCTTTTTTCCTCCTCACTTGTGACTTTTGCCAGTAGGGAGAGCACTTGGCTGAAAAACGTCCCCTTTGTAGCATCTAAATTTCTGCAAACTCATGCACTATGAGATACAAATTGCATAGCTAGTTCAATTGCATTTTCATATGCAACAAGAGAGTGGTAGCCTTGTGTTTCCATTGCTCACCAATTTGGCTAGTGATTGTTGAGTTGTTGAGGAAATGGTATGGGCTTAGATTTTGTTTAAAGGGATAATTGTTACTCCTATATGTAGATGTCCTATTTGAAGTGGGAGATTTCCTATTTGTTTTGTATCGACTACCGCATTACACAAATTCACTCCACCAACCTCCAACGCAGCTATTGTTGTGGCATCTTAAACTTTTATCAGTTGTACAACAACACCTTTGACTTTTTCCCTATCAGTTGTGCAACAACACCTTTGATTTTTGACCTATCAAAATGCTTTGTAGGACCATTATAGGTAAGTTGAACATTTCCTACAACTCTTTTGTGCATTTTCTATAAAGGGTTGTTATAAAATATGGAGGTGAACTTCAATACATTTTTTTGTTATAGTTTGCATAACAAAAAGTCGTCATTGAACAAGTATTGAGAAGTGAGTCACAACCCTATGTGTTATCCATCTTATGACTTTTTTGTGCATTTTTTGTTTGAAACGTATGACGATATTGAAATGGAATGTTTGTTGCAAGTAAGGGTTGTTAAACAATATGGTGAACTTCAATACATTGTTTTGTTACAGTCTGCATAACAAAAAGTGGTCATTGAACAAGAATTGAGAAGTGAGTCACAACCCTATGCGTTTTTCGTTTCCTGCAACTTTTTTGTGCATTTTTTGTTTGAAACATATGATGATATTGAAATGGAATGTTTACTGAAAGTAAGGTTGTTAAAAAATATCAAGGTGAACTTCAATACATTATTTTGTTACAATCTACATAATAGAAAGTGATCACTAAACAAGAACTAAGAAGTGAGTCACAACCCTATGTGTTTTCCATTTCCTACAACTTTTTTGTGCATTGTTTGTTCCAAGCGTATGACGATATTGAGATGAAATGTTTGCTAAAAGTAAGGGTTGCTATAAAATATGAAGGTGAACTTCAATACATTATTTTGTTACAGTTCGCATAACAAAAAGTGCTCATTGAACAAGAATTGGGAAGTGAGTCACAACCCTCTATTTTTTCCATTTCCTACAACTTTTTTGTGCATTTTTTGTTCCAAATGTATGATGATATTGAAATGGAATGTTTGTTGAAAGTAAGGGTTGTTATAAAATATGAATGTGAACTTCAATACATTATTTTGTTACATTTTTCATAACAAAAAGCACTCATTGAACAAGAATTGAGAAGTGAGACACAACCCTGTGTGTTTTCCATCCTTCAATTTTTTTATGTATTTTATGTTTGAAACATATGACAATATTAAAATGGAATGTTTGCTGAAAGTAAGGGTTGTTATAAAATATGAAGGTGAAATCCAATACATTGTTTTGTTATAATCTATATAACAAAAAGTTCCCATTGAACAAGAATTGAGAAGTGAGTCACAACCCTGTGTGTTTTCCATTTCCTACAATTTTTTTGAGTCTTTTATGTTCCAAATGTATGATGATATTGAAATGGAATGTTTGCTGAAAATAAGGGTTGGTATAAAATATAAAGGTGAACTTCAATACATTGTTTTGTTACAGTATGCATAACAGAAAGTGCTCATTGAATGAGAATTGAGAAGTGAGTCACAATCCTGTTTGTTTTCCATTTTCTACAACTTTTTTGTGTATTTTTTGTTTGAAATGTATGATGATATTGAAATGGAATGTTTGCTGAAAGTAAGGGTTGTTAAAAAATATGAAAGTGAACTTCAATAAATTGTTTTATTATAGTATGCATAACAGATAGTTCTCATTAAACAAGATTTGAGAAGTGGGTCACAACCTTGTGTGTTTTCCATTTCCTACAACTTTTTTGTGCATTTTATGTTTGAAATGTATGAATATATTGAAATGGAATGTTTGTTGAAAGTAAGGGTTGTGAAAAATATGAAGTTGAACTTCAATACATTGTTTTGTTATAGTCTACATAACAAAAAGTTCTCATTGAACAAGAATTGAGAAGTGAGTCACAACCCTATGTTTTTTCCATTTCCTGCAACTTTTTTGTGCATTTTTTGTTCGAAACGTATGACAATATTGAAATGGAATGTTTGATGAAAGTAAGGGTTGTTATAAAATATGAAGGTGAACTTTAATACATTGTTTTGTTACAATTTGCATAACAGAAAGTGCTCATTGAAAAAGAATTGAGAAGTGAGTCACAACCCTGCGTGTTTTCCATCCTGCAACTATTATGTGCATTTTTTTGTTTGAAACGTATGACGATATTGAAATGGAATGTTTATTGAAAGTAAGAGTTGTTATTAAAAAATATGAAGTTAAACTTCAATACATTGTTTTGTTATAGTCTACATAATAGAAAGTGCTCATTGCATGCGCTTACATTTGTAAGTAAATTTGACATAAATAATAAGACTTGAGATGGAATTTTGTACCATTATTTGATGGAATTTGACATTGTTTATAATGAAATTTTACATAGCAACAGAAAGTGTCATCAAATATGCAAGAACATAGTCTTACATTTTTTTTAATTAAGAGGGGTAAAAGCATTTGACTTGGAGCTATGAACTGGTGAGGTCACAAATGGTGGACCTCATCCTCAATATAAATTGTCAAAAACTACACCCCAAAGGGATTTGAGACTTGATGGCAATATTAACAATACAACTTAATAATTGCGCCATGTCACTATTGGCAGAAGATCGTAGTCTTCAAAAATACCAAAATAATGTAATTCCACACCATAATTGTTCAACAATTACATGATCAAAGATAATGTAATTCAACACCATAATTGTTCAATAATTACATTATCAAAGACAAAATGGAAAATTATTGTTAGCCTCTCTCATCCTCTTCTACATGTTAAACAGGCGCAAGACAATTGAGAGAGGGGGTGAATCAGTTGTCACAAAATTCAAACTTAAAAATTCAACACTTATTAATTCCACAACCACACTATTCTATTATTAAGTAAGAGCATGAAACATAAATAACAGAAAGTAATTTAACACAATAAACACCATATTTTTACATGGAAAACCCATGGTGAGGATTAACTCACAATATAAAGTAGTTTCAAATTGAAGATAAAAGGCTCACTGCCCTAAAAGGACTCACTGTCCTGATACAAAAGCTGACTACTTACAAGAGAGGCTCACTACCTACAAACATATTGAAAAAAAAAAATTGAGCTTTACAACCAAAATGAATTATGAATAGTGCACCTAACAAGTGTTGATGCAGTTCTGGTGATGCCAAATAGACTGATTCAACACACTTCATCATTTTCACTCACTTTCAAATTTTTATTCACAATTGCTTCATTGATTTCACAACTTCTATTTCTCTATCTCTATCACACAATCACAAAATTGTCCAACATGTTCATTTATATACCTAATATTTTTCGCAAGCATCAATTAGGTCGGCCTAATTAAATGCATTTCATATTTACCAAAAATACTAACTGTCAACTCCAATTATTCACAAAATATTTCCAAGAAAGTAATTCAAACCTCCAGCACACTACATTATGTTGACATAGATCTAAAATAGGTCGCACATTTATCTGCACAACAAAATTAATTCACTGTATCATAATTACCCCACAAAGTCAGTTGGGAATACACTTCAAAAAGCAATAAACATTATGTTAGATACCACTACGTTGTACAAGCACCAGAGCACATAATATTCCAAACATGCATTCCTTCAATGGCCATAAACAATTTCTCAAAACCACAAGCATTAATTACCAATTGTGGAGAAATGCGGAGTAGAATACTAGAGAGTGTAGCTCGAATACCAGTTCAAATACTAGACCAAAAATATTGGATCAAGCACAACATGGTGACATAAATAACAACACAAAACTGTAGAGATAGTCAATCTTCTTTGTTTTTCCAACAATCTCCCCCTTCGTCATTGATGGCAACATGTAAAAAAAACTTCTCCTTCAAACTCTCACAACATTTCAAATCTCTCCCCATACTCTAACTCTGCTCTAACTCTCTCCCCCTTTGACATCAATGGAAAAGGGAGGCCAAGAAAAGATGTAAACAAAATTTTAAAAATCTTGACATCAAAAGTCAAAAAGATTCCAATTCATCAAAAAAACTTCTAGCCATCCAAAAATTTCAATTAGCTCCTTTTTTCTTTTTCTTCTTCTCCACAACAAAAACAATAGAAATTGAACATTCGGGATTCAAGTAAAAATGACACTCTACACCTAAAACACTTTCTTGTATCTTTCCTCCAAGAACTGGATGCAATTTCTTCCAATTAAATGTAGCTAAATCCATTCTTGTGCAGATGCTTTCCAATAAGCCCAACAAAGTAAAAGACGATGACCAATATGAACACTATCTTTCAACATATTTTGCATTAGTAAGTATTCTAGAAAGATGATCTAACCGGACCTCAACAATCTCCTTAAGGAAATAGAAGGTTTTTACTACATCATCTCTCAATATTTGTACAACAACCAGATCAACTTGTAATTCACCAACTCTCAATATTTTCTTCCCTTCTTTGTCTTCAAAAATGTCAAAATTCTTTCCGATGTTGTTCAATTTAGATTCAATTGCTTCAATTCTACTTCTAAAATTATCTACCACAGTAGGCCACCGGAGACAATACTTGTGAATATCAGATATTTCTTTAATGCATTTCTTTGTTTCCACAATCAGCTAAAATAATCTCCCTTTAGCTTTAACACACCTCTTTTCAACCAAAGCTTCAAACTTGTGTCCTTCCAGACCTTGAAGCAACATTCTTTCTTCAACAATCTCAACTAGGTTTTCCGGCAAGAAATCAAAAATATTTGATACTCCAATGCCTTTTCGAAGTAGGTATTCTACCAAAGCATCATCAATCTTTAGTCTGTTAATAGAAGAGGCTACACTTCATAATTCACCAATTTTCTTCATCTTCCCCTTAACTATCATAGACTGGATGTCATCAGGGGATACTTTCTCCTTTTCTTCTAAAATTTCAATGATATCTTCAGTTATAACTTTTCTTTTCTTCGATTCCAGAGGGGAATCACTAATTACACTCTCCAATTCTCTTTTTCTGGAGGAAAATAAAACTTCAAAATGACTCGATGCAGATATACCAAAGCAAAGATTTGTTGTCAAGGATGTGAAATAAGATTTGCACATACTTGCATTGTTTTCCAATGCTCGTAGGTACCTATAGACCTATTTTCCAATAGGAATCCTGAATTCCCATACCACGTTATCTTTTCCTAGCAGGGAACACAAAAACTAAAATACCAAGCACAACAACAAAGATTCGAAACGAAGGGGATAACCTTCAATCACCGACATTCAAACATTTTTATAAATATTCTCAAGCAACAAGCTACACAGATCAAATTTCTTGTTCTCCTTGACCATCATATGCACAATATAAATAGCAATAGCTGATGTGGAACCTTCATGATTTCTAAAACAGATCTTGTAAGAAATTTCGTACACAACATACCTTAAAGCCAAATCCTCGAGAATTTTTATCAATAGAGCTCGTGGGTCTTTACTAATGCCAGTTAATTCATCCACATCTTTGTACTTTACAATTTTCTTTCTAGGAAGGTCACCAATACTGCATAAGCCAGTGATTGCCTCAATCACTTCCTTCATAACTAAGTAGGGTTTGTCCAATACAATACTTCTATTCTTGAAATGATTCAACAAGAATAAAATAAACTCTTTATCGGCAACCCATGGAAATTAACTCCATAAATCCATACCTAGGGTTTTTATGTTATGTAATTCATTTTCATTCAGCCCTAGTTCCATTTCTTTCATCTTTCTATGATCACGTTCTTCTAGCTCAACTCCTTTCAACTTTAGAGGGACAATGCCACTTGATTCTCTGTCCATTTCTACACTTTCTTTAATTCATTAGTTGAAATTTCTTCATTTTTCTTCTTCCCCTTCTGCAAATAGAGAAATAAATTCCAAATTACCTTAGTCAATTTCTTCAAATTCCCTTCAGAATTACTTCAAGATTGCTTCAATATTGCTCCAAAGCACCTTCCAAGTTCTTCAAATTCTCAATTAACCGAGAAGACACAAGATTTAACTTATACACCATTGAATTTACCCTAAACACATTAAATGTGACAAACATCAAAAAGCTACTAAAGCATTCTTCTCAACACATAAAACCCTAATTCGGTCCATGAATCATCATGACATGTTTTCTTCCAGTTCTTTTTCCACAACCTTTGATTCTTCATTCTTTGCATCTCATCCTTGTGCCAGCCTCTAACACATGATTCATCTAGGGGGTTTTCATAATTTTCTAATAATGCTCTCCCTAATACCATGCTAGTTCTAATTCCTGGAGGATTTGTCTGTACCAGATGAGGGAACTGACACATCGATAGCTTTAGGTTTTTCTTCTTATTTCTTCTTCCATACCTTATTCATCTCTTGCTTCATTTCTTCTTTGTCAACCTTCTTTACCAGATCATTCATCTCTACCAAAGCAGACATCTTTCCTTTCTTTCTTTGACAAACCTTTGAAACATGTCCTAGTTTATTACAATTATAACATATGACAATTTTCTGATTACTTTAACTTCCATTTCCTCTCAATCTGCATTGATTTTCTCTATGTCCAAAATTGTTACATGTATAACAATAGCCATTAAAGAATTGATTCATTTTTCCTTCATTAATTTTTTTCCTCATTATCCGACTTATCATTCTCACCTAAGATTTTCACTCAATAGATTTATGTCTAACCTTATTACATTCAAAACATTGTCTGGTGAAGGGACCAAAAAATTGATTATTCCTGCTCCTGCATTTTGTTGCCTTGTGACCATATTTATTATAGGAAAAAAAATACCATTGAAAGAGGGATACCTTTGTGCATTAGGATGTCTCACAGGCGGTCTCTTTGTAAATTTTCTTTAATTTCTCTTTTGCTTTCATTTGTCCTAATTTTTCTGATTGTCTTTAGAACTTTCACTTGCATCAATTCCAAAACCAGCTTTTTCTTTACTTGATTTCTATCCAGAAAGCAATTCTCCAAGCTTATCGAAACTTGATTTGAAATTATTCTCATAGAGCTTTTCCTTTTCCAGTTCAATCCTTGGGTTCACCACCTCCTGTTCAAGTTTAGAGCATTCATCATATTTGTTTTGCACCATTGTATCCAAACATTCTTCAATTCTCTTCTACTGCCACTTTTAATCCAATTATCTCTTGTCTCAACTGCTTACTCACTTCTCTGTGTCTTTCCTTGAATTTCTTTAATTGTTCTTTCAACTTCCAGACACATTCATTTGCTTCATCTAGATTCTCCTTCATATCTATCAAGATCTTTAAGTGAATTCTAAAGTTCTTCTTTATCATCCATTTCATCAACCATCAGGATCCTTCTTAAGCGATTAAGCTCTACACCAAGGAACCAAAACTCTGATACCAATTGTTAAACAGGCACAGGACAACCAAGAGGGGAGGTGAATTAGTTGTCACAAAATTCAAACTTAAAACTTCAACACTTATTAATTCCACAACCACACTATTTTTTTATTAAGTAAGAGCATGAAACAAAAATAATAGAAAGTAATTTAACACAATAAACACCATATTTTTATGTGGAAAACCCAAGGAGGGAAAAACCACTGTGAGGATTAACTCGCAATATAAAGTAGTTTCAAATTGAAAATAAAAGGCTCACTGCCCTGAAAGAACTCACTGGCTTGATACAAAAGCTTACTGCTTACAAGAGAGGCTCACTACCTACAAAAATATTGACAAAACAAATTTGGGATTTATAGCCAAAATGAACTATGAATAGTGCACCTAACAAGTGCTGATGCAGTTTTGGAAATGCTCAATAGACTGATTCAACACACTTCATCCTTTTCACTCACTTTCAACTTTTCATTCACAACTGCTTCATTGATTTTGCAACTACTATTTCTATCTCTATCACACACTCACAAAAATGTCCAACATGTTCATTTATATGCCTGATATTTTCTGCAATCATCAATTAGGCCAGTCTAATTAGATGCATTTCATATTTACCAAAAATTCTAACTGTCAACTCCAATCATTCACAAAATATTTCCAAGAAAGAAAATTTAAACCTCCAACATGCTACATTATGTCAACATAGACCTAAAATTGGTTGCACATATATCCGTATAGAAAAATTAATTCACCGTATCATAATTACCAAATGAAGGCGGCCAAGAATAGATTTCAAAAAGCAATAAACATTAAGTTAGATGCTACTACGTTGTAGAAGCATCGGAGCACATAATATTCTGAACATGCATGCCTTCAATGACCATAAAAATTTTCTCAAAATTGCAAGCATTAATTACCAACTATGGAGAAATGCAGACTAGAATACCAGTTCAGATACCAGACCAAAAATATCAAATCAGGCACAACACGGTGACATCAATGACAACACAAAACTATAGAGATAGTCAATCTTCTTCATTTTTCCAACACTACAATTCCTTTCATGTGTAATTGAGTAGATGCTTAGATAAAATATTATAGGCTTCTTTGGGTCCTTGGCACTAATGGTGGGGTGATTCCACTTGTACGGATCCTTACTGTTGTATGTGTAATAAGATAGTTTGAGGAAGCCTCTACTTCGACCATTGCACTTTCAACATTTTCAGCCTGTAACAAACCCATCAATATAAATGACTATTTTCAACAATTAATGTATGAATATAAGTAAAAGGAAACATCAAATCTAAGTGCAAAGAAAGAGAATTAGTAGGGGGAGAGATGAAAGTCTTATTTGAAAATGCAAACAACTTTCGTAACACATTTATATATATGAAATGAAATCATTTATATGTACCTATGGAGGAGAAACATAATTGGAAATAGATGAGAAGGAAAAGGAAAAATCATAAAAACTAAAAAATGTTGTCAAAGGTCAAGGCCCTATTTTATCACTTCTTTGACAGAAATTGAGCAGGCTAGTGTCAAGAATCAATAAAATTGGACATTGACTTTATTCACGACATTTCTTCGCACCCACCACTTCCTTATTCATCCTTGCCCTGTAATGTGGGGAATGTTAATGTCACATCAAATTCAAAGGCATGCAACCAATTCATTCAAAATATAAAAATATACATTCAAAAGTAGATTTCAAAATTAACCTTTCTTCCACTTTCTTCCTTTGAAAGAACTAGGGATGGTGTGTTTTCCAATATACTATCAAAATCAACATATTCGTAACAAAAATGAAATTTTCTAAATGAAATCACAAAGACACTCTAAAATCTAAGAAAAAAGTGACTGCAACCACACATAAAAGTATTCAAGATATTGAAAACTCTATCCAAGAAATGTCGCCAATAAGGTCAAGGCCCGATTTTTCCACTTCCTTGCCAAAAATTGAGAAATTGGAAACCCATCATCTTATTACATCAATGTAGTAGGATAACGAGTTTCCTATTTCTCAAGATTTCTACCCAGGAAAATGATCTCCCCCCTAGGAACCCTTTCTTCTTATTGTTTTGTCGAGGCACATTTTACTATCCCAAATGGACACTAACTTGCTCCCGCCTACCACCTCCTTGTCCATCCTTTCCCTCTAATGGTAGGAATGTAAATATCACATCAAATTCAAATTCAAAATATCAAAATTCATGTTAAAAAGAATATTTTAAAATTACTCTTCTCCCACTTTCTTCCACTTTCCCTTTTAAAGTACACATCTGTGGTTTTTTGTAATATGTAAAAAAGTTGCAAGTGTTACGGGACAGTTAAAGTTCCAAAATTTATTGCACCATCTGCTGTAAGAAAGTATATATATTTTCAATCATAAGAAACAAAATTTTAAGGTGGACTTCCTTACGTTCTTTGTGGGTAGGAAACAAAAACTTTTCACGAGCAAATAACTGACAGGGGACGGTGTGCTTTCCAACACTGCAAATAATGTGAGCATTTTTTCGTTGCAATCAAATGAAGATCGTGAAATGTCATTTTTACTGTTACAAATAGCATTTAATATGATTATTCATTCGAAATTATCCATGATGAGAAAAATAGTTGACCTCAAACATTGATTTAAATGTCAACCTTTTTCTTTCATTTATAAGCAAGCTATCATAAACAATAAGACTTCAAATGGCATTGCCTACTAGTATATTTCATATTAACATAAATACAATGCACATTATAAACACACAGCCAAATGATTATTGTTACACTCTACATAATAGAAAATTCTCATTGAATAAGATTTGAGAAGTGAGTCATAACCTTGTGTGTTTTCCATTTCCTTCAGCTTTTATCTACATTTTCTATTCCAAACATATGACAATATTGAAATAGAATGTTTGTTGAAAGTAAGGGTTGTTATAAAATATGAAGGTGAACTTCAATACATTATTTTGTTATAGTCTACATACCATAAAGTGCTCATTGAAAAAGAATTGACAAGTGAGTCACAACCCTGTGTGTTTTCCATCCTACAACTATTATGTGCATTTTTTGTTCCAAACGTATGCCGATATTGAAATGGAATGTTTGTTAAAAGTAAGGGTTGTTGAATACATTCATACTATCAATAAAATTGTCAATAGGGGATACATAAAAGTATCCAAAATCAATTGAGGTGTCACCAACCAATTGGTTTCTCACTATGTAAGTAACTGAAACGTTTTCATTACATTCATACTAACTATGTGTAAGTGCAGGTTCAAGAACATTGGGTGATATGAAACTTGCAACCCAAATATTGTTTTAAAAACCTTTACAAGTAACAACCCAATTGGTTACTCACCCCTTAGGTGAATTTGGATAGTCTTATATATCCCCGACCTGCAACTCCCTGTAGAATGAGAAAACCTAGAACACAGTGTTTTCCAAGAACAATACTTGTTATAATTCAAAACATATGTCTTAATCACATCAGTTCCCTTCCCTCCCATAGTGAATGAATAGCTTTTTGCACAGGGAAAAAATTGTTGGCATAATTTGATGCGATGAGATACCACCTCGCTTTCCTCACTGTGACATTTCCTCCCATCTATCGGTTTCATCACTTTTATCATCCATCTCGGTGGGCCCTACACTATGTCATATCATCATGTTATGTATGTTTCTATGTATGTTGTTATGTATGTTTTTTATGTTTTTTTGTATGTACATAGGTGCATTTTTTCAGGAGATTAGCTACGTCCATATAGGGTTTTACAACATTGTGTGAGTTGAAGGTTTCATAAATCATGCACTCACATCCCACTATGTTTTCCAACTTGCAATCATACAAAGTGTTAATGGTTGTTGGAAAACATTGGGTGTTTAAAAAATGGTTCCTTTCATTGCATTCCTACGATCTACATAACAAATATTTTCAAGACATTCATAGTATTATGTAAAATTCCAGGTTGCAAAACACTAGTTTATTGAAATCTGCAACCCACACAATGTTTTAGAACTCTTTACAAGTGACAACCAAATCGATTACAAACCCCTCACCTCAATTCCATTGGTTTTTTGTCTCCCCCACCTACTCTCCGACCTTTCGCTTTCAACCTGTAGAATGAGAAAACCCACCACACAAAGTGTTTTCCAATAACCATACTTCTTCCATATTAAAACACATGTCTTAATCACATCAACTCCCCTTCCTTCCTGCGTTGAAAGGATAGCTTCTCATGCAAGGAAAAGAAAACCAACATCATTCAAAGTGATAGGAAAATTGACCTGATGGAACTGTTAGGAGAGAAGCTAAAGTGTAGACAAAATGCACCAATGTATATAATGTTATATCATAACCCCCATCCCCCATCCCACACGCTGGACCAAACACATTGATGAAAAGACTTTACGGATGGTAAGGCGCCTACCATCACATGTCCCATCACCTAAAAAGGACTATGTGGTCAGTGGGAAATCAAAAAGTAATAGACAAAATGCACCTAAATGTCGTCATTTTCCACATTTTCATTTTGCAGTTTGCTGGGGAGAGTGGGTGACGGAATGGAGTTGTAGGAGTTCGTGTTTGGAGGTCAAACTAGAGTCGAGGGTCTACACTACCTAAACACATTTGACAAGTGTGGTGTCTACCTAGCAGGTATATAATCTACCATTTCTATATATGTCGTGTTCATTAAGAAAATGGGTTTTCATTGATGAGAAAATAAAGGGTCTTCCTTGCGTAAAGGGTTTTCATCTGAAATGCAGAGCTCTTTGTGTTTTTTTGTAAATGGATAATTAAAAGGATGCAATATCATCATTCACTGTTATTTTGAGTATTTCCCATGTAACACTCACACTTTAAGGAGGAAACATCCTTCATGTAAAATTTTGGGATATAATAGGCACACAATAATGTAAATTTTTTTTAAAATTCAACTCGAAATTCTTTGCATTTTCCATAGTAAGCATCTCATCTATAAAAAAATCATAACTTCTTAATACAAAATAAATTTTGGAAGTTTAACTGACTAGCACACTTGCAATTCAAGCTATGATAGCTAGACTATATTTAGTACAGAAGCTCCACGCCTCCTAAAGTGTCCTTTTCAATTCACCTACCCTTTTTTATTCAATTTGGTTTCCTCAAATACATCAACCACCTAGAAG
Organism: Sequoia sempervirens; assembly: GCA_007258455.2. NCBI lineage: Eukaryota > Viridiplantae > Streptophyta > Pinopsida > Cupressales > Cupressaceae > Sequoia > Sequoia sempervirens. The sequence goes on along the minus strand of VDFB02374850.1, from coordinate 5,873 downwards.
GAAGACAAGAGTTAGCAATACATTAAATTGGAAAGTTAAAGACATTTGGTGCTACAAAGAATTATTTTTATTCCAAATTTCACTAATATAGGATTGTATGTTGTGGTGTGCAAAATCTTAGCTTGTATAGACAATAAACAAACATATTAAACTGTACAATAGGAAATTAATTTCCAATTTAACCTATCGCTAACACTAGTAATATATATCAGCAATTATATCTGTCATTCTGCCATTATATAGGAACTGTGAAGCATTGAACGTTCATTCAGATATATAAAAAACTCATCTCTCCTAACATATGAAAGAGGCCATAACTTACAATAATCAATAAGGGCATAGAAGACAGACAAGAAGGATACCTTGTACCACTATTAGATTTTTTTTTATATCTCGTGTCTCTCCCTCAATGAACATCTAAATGACATATCGATATCTTAACCATTGTTCAACGATATTGTAAACTGAACTGTTACTTGTACAGATGACTGAAAAAATATAGATTATTGCAAGAATAAAGGTTAACAAGTCAACAAAAGCCTTGATGATCACCTTCATTGACCAAAAAATAGCAGCTAATATGCCAAAAAAAGACACCTATGTACATACAAAAAACAAATTAAAAACATACACAAAAACATACATAGAAACATACATAACATGAAAAGAAGGCAAAATAGGATGTCAATCTAGAAAAGAGAATCAATTGGATGGAGACATGTGAGTCCTATGTGAAAAGGTAGACAATTTTTTTAAACAATTTATTAAAAACAAAACATATGCATTCTCTAATAAAAAAGACACTCTCAAAGCTGAGAATAGTATTTGGGTTTCAGGTTTCATAACACATACCATTTTCCAACATGCAATTATATATAGATAGTATGCTTCTAATGAAAAGCTTAAAGTTTGTAGATAGTAAGAATTTACTAAAGTTCATTCACATTCACAATTTATAGCAACTCTTACACACAAAAAATTGTAATTCAATTTCCTCATATGATTTAAAACTAAATGCAGAATATAATTTGCAAGTTGGAAAACACAATGTGGTTTTCCATTTATTTCATTTTGTACCTTCAAAGTTACATGGTGGAGAGCACGGGTGATGAGGGCATAGCTCGAGACACAGCAAATAACCCATGAACAAGAGAATAATTTTATTATTCAGAAAATGGAACTTCTTACGTGTAGAGGATCTCAAATCCCCAAGTTCTACAACACATGCAAGTTACAGAAAGCTACAGAATCACCCTTTTGCAATATGCGAGCTTGTCCCCCAAAAAGTTACCCAAATATTAGAAACCCGCCCATAAATAGAGCTCCTCACTAGTTTGGAGCAAAAACAACATTCAATTTTGATTTTAGGTGGTTTGGCGCTGAAAATTTACAACATGAAGTTCAAATTTCAAAAGAGCATTTGCAATTGTATCTTCTAGAAAGTGCACCAACTTCCCGGGGCCATAACTTTTGATTCGAGACTCCGATTCGCGAACCGTTTGAACCGTTGGAAAGGTTTCAAAGTTAATAACGTGCTCAAAATTTGCTATGCTGATTTTGGCAAGTTTCGGGGCTGATTCGGGAGCTCTAAGTGCCTCAAATCTAACTCGAAAGATTTTCAGGTGCAAATCTGGGAAACTAAAATTGTAATATCTTTCAACCCAGGAACTGAAAATAAAAACCATAAATTGGGAATTTCATTATGACGAAAAGGGTATCCAAAAATATAAAAACATCTAAAAACTGAGAAAATTGAAATTTAACTATTTTTTGGGTGATGCAAGATTGCCCTTACACCACTGGATGCTCCTGCATCAGACACCTAGGATAATTTGAGAAGTGACCCCGTCACGTCTCATATGGTTGAGGAAAACCCAACCAATCAACTGCTGCCTTAGATAGCTAGGATGAATCTTCCTCAGGCCTTCCTCTCCATTTCACCAGATATTCTTCATACTGTCTGTTTCTGGTACTCCTTCCCACACGACTATCCAAGATTGCTTCAATCTCCTCCCTTTTTGAAGTAGGTGTTGGAATGCCATTATTCCCTATTGCTGGTGCTTCCTTCGTTCCACCTTCATGATACTCTGTCAAATCGGAAATGTTGAACATAGGGGAAATGTTGATTCCATCAGGCAACTCTACCTCATATGCATTCCCTAAATCATGCTTCTTCAAAATCTTACAGGGACCGAATTTCTTCATCTTCAATTTGTTATATGTTCCTACTGGAAACCTTTCTTTCCTCAGGTGGACCATCACTTCATCACCAATCTGAAACTCCTTATACCTCCTCTTCTAATCTGCCTTAGCCTTATATTGCATATTCACCTTGTTAATATGTTCTCTTACCTTCTCATGTATATCCTTGATGTGTTCTGCAAAATCTTCGGCTTCAACACTTATTTTCTTCTCTTGGTCCATCTTCCTCAATTTTGGAGCTATTCTAGGGCTACCTCCATACACAATCTGGAACGGTGATCTACCAGTGCTTCTGTTGATAGAATTATTGTAAGAAAATTCTCCTGGGGTAAGATCAAGTCCCATCCCTTGGGTTTATCTCCTACCAAACATCTCAGTAGGTTACCCGGACTCATGTTAACAATGATCCAATGGATATTTTTAGTGAAAATTGAAGTGTCTCACTTCTCTCCAGAATCTACACCATCAGAAAGATCTTGATGTCCTGATTCCAACGCAACTCGAACAGAGCGAAAAGGAGTCCGTTTGTGCAAGTTATGGCTAGTCAAACCTTGGGTCAAACGAGGATCAGGGGGCGTCCAGGAAGCGAAAAAAATGATGTCGTCAAAAGTTGTCAAAGTTGGCATCATTGCGAAGAGCTCGTCGAGACGATTCTAACGGTGTTCATTTTATTGAAATCTGACATCGTATGCTCAACTTATCAGTGGTCAAAGTTTGTAGTTGACTTTTTAAGTGGATCGTACGAATGCTGACGTCAGCATTCCGTACTGTACAGATGGTGAAGTGGTCGAACCAGAATTTGACACGTGTCATCCTCATCGACACTGTACAGATGAATCAGAATCTAACACGTGGCAGTCCGTATATCTGTACACTCACTCAGTGTTGAGGTGGCAGCACGGTTAGCATCCAGTCAGCAATACGGAGTCCACGTCATCATCCGAGTCAGCATCCCACATCATTGCACAATCATCATACGTCATTGTTTAGTTAGCACATCAAGTTTTGCCACATGTCCTCCTTCTTCTCCCCGCAGACGGACGAGTTGGTTTATTTGTTTTGTTAAAAAAGGGAGGTTGTTGGGGGATTCAAACCCCCAACCTAATTCTGCCAAACTTATCGGCTCACCGTTGCACCAAATCTGCGTGCTTAGCTATGTATGGGCACCCATTCGTTTTGTTGTCAATTTTTTGTTATGGTTTGGAGAAAATGCCGACAGCCGGGAGTGGAACCCGGAACCGCTGGGTTCCCAAAAATATTACCCACCGCTGTGCTATCAAACCGTCCTAATATATATGGTGGCATCAGATGTGTTTGTTAATTTTTTAACCCCGAATGCCTTAATTTTTAAACAAACTCACCTAATTTAAATAAAAAAAACAAACGATAACCTCCCAAAAATCAAAAGCCCGATAGGAAAATATTATTGAAGGGCTTAAATAAATTTTTTTAAGAGATTATTAAGGATATTGTAAGATTTTTATGGGAGATTAAGTTGTTTTAGGGAGATTGTTAAAGATTATTATGTAATTTGGAGAGATAAGGAATATTTTGTAAATCAATTGGTTAAAGGCCAATTTGAGCAATTTTTATGTATTTAAAGGGGAGAGAGTGAGTGAGTTTGGTACTCATAATTTTCAAGAAAACGGGTGCTAGGTGATATAGAGAGGAGTTCTAGGAGATTCTTGGAGCCATTTTTGTACATCGGAGTATGGTTATGCTACCGAAGTGCTAGAAGAAATGGTTTTGGTGCAATTGTAATTCTGATTTTGGAGATTAATCGGATCGGTCTCACTCCATTGGAGCAGACCCGGAGACGTAGTCACGATTGTGGCGAACTCCGAAATCAAACTATGTTTGCATCTCTTTCTCTATTATTCTCTCTCATTCTGTTGGCATCACTTTGTTATTCTTACTTTAATTGTTTACGTGAGTTAATTTTTATTTTATTAACTTGGAATAATCATTGTAAAAGTTAAGCATTCAATTCTGCAAATTAGTCTAGATCCTATACAGATCAAACAACCTCTGTCTAGCCATCTGTTTGTGGATGGTGTGTAGAACTGAACTTCAACTTTATCTACAGCTTCTTCCACAAGGTCCTCCAAAAGTACCCCACAAATTTGGTGTCACGATCTGAAACAATACTCTTTGGTAGACCATGTAGCCTCAGCACCTCTTTGAAGAACAAGTCAGCAATGTGGACTGCATCATGGGTCTTCTGACATGGAATGAAATGTGCCATCTTCGAAAACCTGTCAACTACCACAAATACTGAATCATTCCCTCTTTGCATCCTTGGAAAACCAAGAACAAAGTCCATACTTATATCCTCCCAAGGCCTCTCTAGTATAGGTAAGGGTTGGTATAAGCCTGTATTCTGGCTCACTCCTTTAGCCATCTGACATACCCTGCAACTCTGCACAAACTTCTTCACATCTTGTGATAACTGAGGCCAATAATAATGCTCATTAATAATGGCAATGGTCTTATCCCGACCAAAATGTCCTGCCATTCCTCCACTATGCTTCTCCTTTATTAGGTTTTCCCTCATGGAACTTCTCAAGATACACAATTGACTTCCCTTAAATAACATTCCATCCTAGATTATGAAATCCAGCCATCTTGTCTTGTCCACTGTAACAGGTTCCTTGCAAGCTTTCCAAGCCTCTACAAAATCAGGATCTTTTGCATACAATGTCTTGAGTTCATTGAACCCAACCACTTCAATCTGCATCTTTGTCATCAATGTATGCCTCCTACTTCAGGAATCTACAACCCTATTTGACTTCCCATTCCTATGTTTCAAAACAAAGGTATAACTCTGCAAAAACTATACCCATTTCATATGCCTCTGATTTAATTTTCCCTGACTATTTAGGTACTGCAAGGCTTGATGATCAGTATATAGAAAAAATTCCTTGACAGCAAATAATGTCTCCATTTCTTTAATGCTTGAACTAGTGCATAAAATTCTTGATCATATACATAATACTTTCTCTTGGCATCATTTAACTTTTTACTAAAATAGGCAATGGGCTTACCTTATTAGCTCAACACTACTCCAATGGCACAACCACTAGCATCATAATCCACCTGAAACACCTTATTGAAATATGGGAGGGCTAGAACAGGTTGCTCACACCTTCCTCGGGCCTTTACCAGTCTCAAAACTTTTGCCTCCAAAGTTCCTAATTTGAATTCTCTTTCTATCCCCATTGTTTCTACTAAGGGTCCACAAATACTACTGAAATTTCTAATGAACTTTCTATAAAAACTAGCTAAACCATGGAAAGATCTCACCTCGGTAGCAATTCTTGGGGTAGGCCATTCCAGAATAGCCTTCACCTTCTCTGGGTCCATCTTGAGACCTTCTGCTGAGACAACAAACCCCAAGTACACTAACTTCCTCTTCACAAAACTGCACTTCTTCAGATTAATCAACAGTTTCTCTTCTCTTAACTTCTCAAAGGCTCTCTGAATATGCATCAGATGCTCATCCAACATCTTACTAAAAATCAAAATATCATCTAAATACACAATAACAAAACTTCCCAGAAATTCTTTTAGTAATTTCATTCATGAGCCGCATGAATGTGCTCTCTATGCATTTATAGCCTAAAAGGCAAGACTAACCACTGCATGTGCCCCTTGGTCTTGAAGGCAGCCTT